>APFE030608409.1:188901-219365 GCA_000404065.3 Pinus taeda | reverse complement strand
TCACTTTCATATAGATCAAGCTTTTGAAACAATAACCCAATATTTCAGATCTTAAGATATTCAACCCAAAAGCATGCTTAAGCCAAATGATCTCCTTTGCTTTATATAGGCAAGCTCTTCCTCAAATCATGGATCGATACCACGAGCCAAAACCATAATAACACAAATACCATTGGCTAAATACATAAGAAACCCCACGTGTGCTTTTCTCTGCCTTGAAATGAGTGCACTGGGGGTACGCACCTCCTGAATGGCTGACCTGCGTGTCTGGCCACGGTCCCTGCACGGCGTACCTGCGGGTACGCATCTTTTGAACTGTTCTCCTGCGTACTTCTTAATTCTCATCATATTGAGAGCCTTGCCATGGGTGTCGCCATCAAGTACAACATCTGTAACATATAGCTATACCAGAAACATAATGCCAACATTATTTTAGTAACTCATGTTGTAAGTGAATGTTTCTAAAATCTCTCTCAGTTGATGGTTCATCTTAAAACTAAGTGGTGAAATATTTCATTTATGAATGAATCTTTATCTGCATTTTTATGTTTACTTTCTCTTAGAACAATGAAGTATTGAATTCCTCAAAATGTTATCACAAGGAGGTTGTTCTCCCAAAATTGTGTAGCAGAGTGACAAAGTACTTCATTTAGTTTCCACAATAGATTAGTTACAAATTCGTTTTCAATCATGCTTTCTTAGAACAATGAAGTATGGAGTTCCTCAAAATGTTATCACGAGGAGGTTGTTCTCCCAAAATTGTGTAGTAGGGTGACAAAGCATTTCATTTAGTTCCCATAGTAGATTAGTTGCAAATTCAATTTCAGTCTTAACATTTCATTTAGCTTTGCTGCAATTTCATTTTCAATTTTTCATTAAGTTTTGATTCTGCCATAGACTAATCAGTAGTTGTAATCTCACTTTCAGTATTTCATTTCAGCTCTGTTTTCATAATAGATAGTTGCAATTTCACTTTTAAGTCCTTTTGTTCATGATTTGGAACAATATTAAGAGCAGGGAGAGAAACTTTGTTTTCATTTTCTTGGTTAAAACTTTACTTCCAAACCTGGCTTAAAGCACTTTTAGCTGTCATTTCATTTCTTTAAATTCTTAGCAGCAGTAGATTTAAGATTTTGTTAAGTACATTGTAGAACATTAGGACTTAAAGGATCAAACCCCCAAAACAACGGAAAACTCAAAAACAGTGAGGTAAGAAGGGTCATCTAGCACATATAGTGCACTACACTTCATCAATTTACGATACCTGGATTGACAATTTATGTAGAGCAATTTAGGACACTAAATTGACCAAACAAGTGCCCACAATTCCTCATCATTCTTCCATTCATCCTTTGCTTCGTTTATCCAATCTGGTTGGATAATAGAAATGGTGCAAAGAAATTCTTCCACATTCTCATCCTTTTTTGAGAGTGCATCTGCCACAACATTTTCCTTCCCTTTTTTGTAGATGATTTCAAAGTCATAACCCAACATATTTGTGACCCATTTGTGTTGCTCTTCTAAAGATAATCTTTGTTCTAAAAAGTATTTAAGACTATCATGATCTATTTTTACCTTGAAGTGTCTTCCCATTAGGTAGGATCATCATTTCTTAAGTGCATGTAGTATTGCCAACATTTCCTTCTCATAAATAGATTTGTGTAAATACTTTCCTTTGATGGATGACTTTCGAAAGTAATGGGTCTTTCATCTTGCATTAAAACAACACCAATTCCATTTCTTGAAGCATCACATTCCACAATAAAGGTTTTTGTGAAGTCTGGTGTAGTTGAGACTGGTTCTTGGCACATTGCCTCTTTAAGATGCTCAAAGGCCTTTGTTGCTTCTGGAGTCCATGAAAATGCATCTTTCTTCAATAATGTTGTTATAGGTGCTGCTATTCTCCCATAATCCTTAACAAACTTGCGATAATACCCTGTCAACCCGATAAATCCTTGTAGATGCTTTATGGATGTGGGGATTTTCCATTCCTTAATGGTTTTAATTTTGCTAGGGTCTACCTTAACACCTTCATGAGATACAATATGACCCAGATATTGCACCTCTTGTACTCCAAAGAAACATTTGGATATTTTTTTCATATAATTGTTTCTCCTCCAATAGTTTGAGCACCATGTCAACATGTTGGACATGATCCTTCCAAGACTTGTTGTATCATCAAAAAATAATAGCACAAATTTTCTAAAGAAGGGTTTGAAAATGAAATTCATCAAACCTTGAAATGTAGAAGGTGCATTAGTAAGGCCAAAAGGCATGACCAAAAATTCATAATGACCCTCATGAGTTCTAAATGTTGTTTTTGGAATGTCTTCGGTCTTCATTCTAATTTGATGATATCTTGAACGAAGATCCAACTTGGTGAAGTAAATTGATCCATGGAAATCATCCAATAATACATCAATGACAGGAATGGGAAATTTATCTTTAATAGTGAGCTTTTTGAGCTCCCTATAATCTGGACACGTGCACCATGATCCATCCTTCCTGTGAACCAATACTACTGGAGCAGAGAAAGAATTTTGACTAGGTTAAATTATACCAGCCTCTAGCATTTCTGCAACCATACGTTCAATTTCACTCTTTTGGACATAGGGATATGTATAAGGCCCGATGTTTGGAGGAACACTTCCTGGAATCAATTTAATAGCATGATCATGATCACGAATAGGTGGGAGGCCTTTGGGAGTCTCAAATACCTTGGAATGATTGTCCAAGAATTTTTGGATATCTAGAGAAATGGATGGATTTGATGTGGGAACCTCTAGTGAACATAATTGTGCCTCGTTGTTCTTTGTTTAGAAGCTTTTTCATTCTGTTAGAGTTGATTATCTTTCCCGGTTTCCCTGCAATACCCCTTAATTTAAATTCCTTTCCTTTTGAAGAAAATTTCATGAAAATTTCTTGAAAATTAAAAGTTATTGTACCCAGGGATTGTAGCCATTGGGCTCCTAGTACAACATCAGCACCACCCATTGGAATGGAAAGCATTAGGCTATTCAATACATATTCTCCCATGGATAGCTTGAAATTATGGCACTTTCCTGAGCAATTTATGGTTCCTCCACTTGAAACCATCACTTGACACTCTGGTGCTGAATATAGGAAGCAATTCAATTCCTTGGTTATCTTACAATGAATAAAATTATGGGTACTTCCCGAATCAATCAACACTATTACCTTTTTCTTATTGATATGCCCTTCTATCTTGATAGTTTGAGGAGTGGTAATTCTAGCCAATGCATTACAAGATATGGTCGAATTCATTTCTTCTTTTTCTAGGGTTTGGTCCTAGTGTATATCCTCTTCTTTTGATGTTTATTGTTCATTTTCTTCCTCCTCTTCACAATCTATGTAAAATCATTTCTTCTCGGCACACTTATGACCTTTAGTGTATTTGCTATCACAACTGTAACAAAGCCCTTTTGCTCTTTTTTCCTCCAATTGTTGTGGTGTCAACCTTGTAAGTTGTGGATGGCTAGGGGCAACAACACTTCCATCTTTACGATTGTGAGTGGTAGGCTTCCTCGTTTCCATAATTTTGCTTTCCATTTTTTTTGCCAACCTGAATGCCTCCTCTAATGAATCTGGTTCCCAAAGGTGAACCTCATGTTGGATGTTATCTTTTAAAGTCCTATGAACACATCAATCCTATGCTCCTCTGGAATATCTTTTACCCTTATATTTAATTTTTGGAAGTCCTCATTGTGCTCCATCATTGAACCCTTTCGTTTGAGATTTACCAATTGGCTAAAAAAAGTGTTGCTCTTTGTATTCTCATAACGTGCTAACATTTCATCCATAAAGATGGCCTAAGTGACAATTTGTCTACGAGAGCAAAGCCATCAATACCATTGTTGGGCCTTGAAATTGTCATTTGCTTCCATTACATTTTCACTTATATTTCCATATTGTCACCTTCACTCCACCTATATTTCATTACATTTACCTTACCAATATCATTATTGGGTCACATTTATGTTTTTCCAAACTTTATTAATTCTTAGCATTTTTAAATGAATTTATAGTTAAAAATTAGAAAATAATGTGCATATGATTATACCTAACAAGTGGGATGAAATTGTTGACATGTGTAGGTCAAAAGGAAGCTTCTAAAATACCTTTATGTGGCCTCTCAAAACCAAATTCGAATTTGAGTGGAGAAGATCATGGGATCATAAGGATATGTGTCTCATTTCCTATTTGTATTGAAACTATAAGAAGACATGTGTCTTATCATTTCCTATTTTAATTGTAACTCTAGAGATATAGGGAGAGATTCATGGACTCTCATTAATGAAATAGCTTCTCATATTTTTGTATAAATAGGGGAAATTTTCTCCTATCATTTTGTAGAAATTCTCACCTGTAGATCACCTGATAATGCAATATACTTAAGCAAAATACTTGATCTACTTCTACAACAAATTTAGCAGAAGCTTAATCGAATATGAGCAAGATCAATAGAACACATATAACGGATAAGAAGAAATCAATCACACATAACATAGAAGAAATAACCCGGGGAAAGCCTCGACCTAAAACCCCAACTCTATATTATCATACAAATGGAAGAATGTTCAGTATTACAAAAAAAATCAGCTCTCAAGCTATCTTGCTCTCTCTGCAATACCTCTGCTGCTCATAGATAGTCAAAGTCCTCTCTCAAACATTCTCCTCTGCCCTCCAAGCCTCCTATTTTTTTGCGCAATTTTTCTTGGGGTCCAGTGAGGCCACATGTGTGAATTGGCCTCTTCACACACTCACTAACCTCTAATCTAACTGCGCAATACTGAAGGACATAAATCCTTCTCCATGGATGAGCTTCATTTATAGGAAAATCCCAACCAACTGATACTGCATTGTCCCTCCTCTGATCTCAACTGGGTCTTTGTCTGAACTGACATGCATGAGTTATTCATGAGAGAATATTCAGATCTAAAGAACAGCAGTTATATACAAGCATACATTAACTAACTGAACTCACATTAATTTAAACACTTTTTAAATCAATATAACTGGACTTGACTCAGTTAACTGAGCCAACTAATTACAACTCATCCTTATCTCTTTAACTGATGTATAAATTCTTCAATTAATAGAGAAATTGTTGCATGTCCTCACATCGACTTCATGTTTGATTTTTCACAACTAATTAACTCATGGTGAATTAATTAATTTATTTTCAAATAGCTATTAAGTTCAAATTCTAATTTTACTTCCTATTTCTAGTCCAGGGACTGACTAAAATAGGAATCCATACTGAACTGCTAAAAATAGAAAGTTATTTTTAGCACTTCCATTTTTCATTCCCTATTGCTCAATCTAACATTGGCACCCAAACTACTATTTACAACAGTGCTATTTTTAGCACTTCTATTTTTAGCATTTCTTGTTGCTATTTTCAACACTCGCTCTCAACAAGAAAGGCTTCAACTCGAACCCAATCTTGTACCTTTGGAATGTTCTGCATGCAACACTTCTACCAAGTGTGGTTGCTCCAACAACTCTAGAAATAAAAAAAACTCCCAACCGACCTCTCTGTTGGGCTAGACACATACTCTGATGTTGAAGCTCTGCCTGTTGCTAACAATTGCTCCCTCTCTGATCTCTGAGTTGTTGCAACACTCCATGCATCTTTCACCGTTGCACACCTCTCCATGCCATCCTGCACTGGTGCAACACTCTTGTGCCTCTCGCATTGTTGCAGCCTGCTAGCTCTACACAGTCCTGTGACTCCTGCACTGTAGCTCTCTCTGTCGCTCCATCTACATCTGTCTCTACCCAATCAGTCAGTCCTGCTACTCTTCGTCGGGGCTCCTGTAGCAAAGTCGAATCAAAGAGGTTGGGTACCTCAAGGATCCTGCCCCTATTTCAGCCTCCGTGGAACGATCACTCCACATCATCCCACCTCCTACCTAGAGGTATGATTTCATGTGATCCCTCCGCCCACCTGGCTCAAAATTTCCCCTATTGGAGGTATCTGCATGAGTAGATGTCTCTACTCGATCTCCTCTCAGCTTCTTTAGTTGTGGCTGCTTCACAACCTCCTGAAGCTGCTTCACTAATCGTGGCTCCTCCATAATTATCTGAGACTTCTTTTGGCGCTGCATGTTGAGAGGTAATTTACTCTCTCTCTCAACCACCAAGTATCTAACCTTTGCACTGCTCCTCAAGACTTTGCATGCATCTTGAACCTCAAGAGCATACAAGTTCTTGGCTAGCACACCAATCTATTTCATCTTTCCCACCGTCACGAAATTTTTTAGAAAAATAGTTGATTTTAAATCAGCGATATCTCCCTCATCCAAACTCCAATTCAGTCGATTTTTTTTTGAATTTAGGTCTTTTTCCGTAAAGAATCGAGATCTGCTATTTGTTTCTGAAAATTTTGTACAAAAAAATTCAGATCTGCTCTACAAACTCGCGGCCCAATTTTTTTACTTCGAATTCTCTTCTTCGTGTATATTGTTCTCTACTTTGATCACCTTTGCTCTGATACCATGCAGAATTTTTCTAAAAATCAGCTAGCTCTGATACCATGTAGAAATTCTCACTTGTGGATCACCTGATAATGCAATATACTAAAGCAAAATACTTGATCTACTTCTACAACCAATTTAGCGGAAGCTTAATCAAATATGAGAAAGATCAAAAGAACACATATAACTAATAAGCATAAATCAATCTTACGTAACCTAGAAGAAATAACCCGGGGAAAGCCAAAGCCTAAAACCCCAACTCTGTATTAGCATTCAAGTGGAAATATGTTTTGTATTATAAAAAGAAATAGCTCTCAAGCTATCCTGCTCTCTCTGCAATACCTCTGCTGCTCATAGACAGTCAAAGGCCTCTCTCAAACCTTCTCCTCTGCCCTCCAAGCCTCCTATTTTTTTGCGCAATTTTCCTTGGGGTCTAGTGAAGCCACGTGTGTGAATTGGCCTCTTCAAACACTCACTAACCTCTGATCTAACTGCGCAATCCTAAAGGAGATAAATCCTTCTCCATGGATGAGCTTCCTTCATAGGGAAAATTTATCCAACTAATAGTACACTTTCCCTCCTCTGATCTCAACTGGGTCTCAGTCTTCACTGACATGCATGAGTTATTCATAAGAGAATATTCAATTATATGAAAAATAGCAGTGATATGCAAGCATGCATTAACTAACTGAACTCACATTAATTTAAACAAATTTTTTAAATCAATCTAACTGGACTTGACTCAATTAACTGAGCCAACTAATTACAACTCAAATTAGAACTCATCCTTATCTCTTTAACTGATGTATAAATTCATCAATTAATAGAGAAATTGTTGCATGTCCTCACATTGACTTCATGTTTGATTTTTCACAACTAATTAACTCATGGTGAATTAATTTATTTATTTTCAAACAGATGTTAAGTTCAAATTTGAATTTTACTTCCTACTTCTAGTCCAGGGACTAACTAAAATAGGAATCCATACTGAACTGCTAAAAATAGAAATCTATTTTTAGCACTTCCATTTTTCATTCCATGTTGCTCAATATAGCACTGGTACCCAAACTGCTATTTGTAGCAGTGCTATTTTTAGCACTCCTATTTTTAGCATTTCTTGTTGCTATTTTCAACATATTTTATGTGTAAAGTTGGGGAATTGCTCATGTTTTGAATAAAGAAGAAGGCTTGCATTTGGAGCTTCTCAACTTTCCATCCTCATACTTTTGGATTGGCCATCTACAATGTGTGAGATTTATTTGTTTTCATAGATTAAGATTTATTGCTTTCTTAATTACTATGTAATCTTATGCTAATAAAAGCATCTCAAGAAAAAAAAATCTCTTTTCCAAAATTGTATTGTGTTTGAAGCATTGGACATAATCTTAGTTTTCCCTACATATTTTTACAATGCTTTCTTAGGATTAAGTTTTACATTCACTCTTTAATCTTATGTAGAGCATTTCAAGAAGGTAGTTCTTCCAAAATTGATTTCTTGAGGCATTTAGAATAGATAGTGATTTAGTTTCCTTTCTCATGCTTTTATCATGCATTTTAGATTAAAATTATTATCTATTGTGTCATCTCATGTTCAGCATTTCAAGAAGGTAACTCTTCCTAAATTGATTGCTTAAAAACATTAGATTACACAGTCATTGCAAGTTTTTACATGTTTTCTTTTACATGCTTTCTTTATGCTTTCCTAGATCATGTTTCCTTTCATTTAATGTATAATCAAGTACTTAATCACTTCAAGAAGATTGCTTTCTAAATTGAATGGTTCATGGGTATTTGATCATACAATAGATCATAGTTGTCTTTTCCATTTGTTTTAGATTGTCATTGTTATTTTGCTTTAAGTCCATGAATAGGATTAGTTTGATTTTGATCAAGAGCTTTCAAGGATAAGAAAAGAAGTTATTTCATTTTCATCTTATCATATGAATGCAATTGTATTTAGATTAATGCTCTGCTTTTTTATAGATTAGTTCAAGTACATTTCCTTTTCTTCCTTCTTTGTCATAGTTTAATCATTTCATTTAGAGTAATTCCTAGTTTAGTTTCTTTCATCAAAACATTTCCTTTTATTCCTTCTTTAGAAATTAGTTTTCAACATTAAAATTCATTACATTTTGTCCATTAGCATTTAAAGATTTCATCTAGAAGCATAAATTTCATTTCTTAGATTAATTCCTTAGGCATAAGAAACAAAACCCCAAAACAACATAAAAACATACTCAACGAAGTAAGGAACAAGGTTAACTAAGCACATATTGTGCACCACACTTCATTAGTTTACTAACCCTGGTCGATAATTTATGTTAGCAATTGAAGACATTAAATTGACTAAACATTTTGGCGCCTTTACTGGGGAAATGTTATTAGGAGACCTTATTTCGTACATCTAAAAAAAATCAATCAATTAATAATTTTTCAAGTATGCTCTCCTCTTGCGCTTTGTGTGATCTGGAGGACCAAAAAAAGAAATTACGTTAAAAAAATAAAATTAATAATTAAAACAAATAAAACAAAAACAACCAAATGTAAACAACCACGCAACTCTTCAAATCCTTCCATGCCAACTGCATGTATGGTGACTGCAAATCTATTGATAAACTCCAATTTAATTTGCGCCTAAAAAAATGTTGTGGCAATGTTAAACACCAAGAGTTCTAGGAAAGACGATCAATTGGGGGTAATGATTTGAAAGTCAAAACCTCTGAATAATGCTACAAGACTTGCAAATCCATGATCCTTACCTCTGTAATGCATGATTTTTCTGTGGGGATACAAAAATGATGCGGTTATATTTCTTGGGCGGACATTTGGATCGGTAACTTCGTGATCAAGACTCACTGGTTCAATTTCTTCAAAGCGTTGTCCCATATTTTATCTCATTCCAAATTTCGAGTCCCCCAGAATTTTCCATAGGATTATTGATGTAGTTATATCTTCCCTCTTTCCTTTGTTGGAAGCATTCATGCAGCCACAAGCCCAGCCTTCAAAACCTGCAAATCAAAAATCCAACCACCAGAAATTGATTTTGGTTACCGAAACATTTCTAGAAAACGTAATTGTTTTGAACAAACGATTTTAAAATATGTTTTTTGAATAAAACAGGGTGAATTAGCAAAATCCAAGATGTAGGTTTTTTCCGAAACAAGGACAATTAGGTAACCCAGTAACCATTTTCTAGATTTTGCAACCAATTGAGAGAATTTTGTGGTTCTTCAAAGCCCTATTTTGTTATCTGCATAAAAAGAAAAAAAAAAAAACAACGATTTTTATATATACACAGTGAAATGTTTCAGCAAGGTGGAAGAATGCAATTCAAAATGAAATTTTGTTGTGGCATTTAATCCATATGATACGTGATCAAAGAATCCAAATTGATTTAAACTTCCATCTCTTTCATCCTCTACGCAGTTCGTTGATCTTGATTGTCACTTGTGTGATGCAATTGTACTGTTAATGGTATTGGTTCATCTACTTGATGGATTTGGAATCGGATTAGCTATTACTCTTATGCCAGCTTATATATCTGAGATTGCACGTGGACAGTTGAACACTCTACCTCAATTCTCTGGTTCTTTTGGGTTTTTCAATAATGGCTTACGGAACAATTGGCAAATTATTTAAATCATTTCTGAACATTTTTCATTAATATTCTTGCTGTGTATTTTCTATGAAGTTTTAACTTGTAGGACACAATGAATCTTTGTGATGTTAATCATTTTACTGAGCACAGTGCATGAAGTCATCCTACAACGAGTTAATTTATTTTTCATGGTCATTTCTTAAAAATGGATTGTTATCGATATCATGAATTGGACCGTATATAACACTTTTGATTTTCCTTAGTCTGTTTCATTTGACATTTTGTGTAAGAATCAGAAAGGAACTGATCATTTCTTTTTTAACACACTTATGTTCTTTATGTCATGTTTTTTTTGCAAGTTTGGGATGATCGAATGATCATTGAAGAAAAATAATTGTGCGCACAATTGGTCTTCAAAAGACCAATCTCATGAGAAATGTAATAACAAGTCCATGTTGATGTCCATCAAAACCATTACCTTTCCTCCCTTTTGAATTATAAATCCAACCAAGCAATTCAAAGCAAGCCACAGTCATTTTTCCTAGCAAGAGTTAGTGGTTCATTTTCCTTTATTCACATACACTTCCCATTACTTTTTGTCTATTCTTGACCCACAAATAAAAGCAAGAATCTCACTGACATGCTTATTTCCCATTGTCATTATTATTTTCCATTGTCATCTTCCATTTTCATTTTTCCTTTACTATCCTTTTCATTTCACAAATAAACCTTGTTTAATGCAAACTATTGAGTCCATAGTCCTTTGAGTCTAAATTCCTTGCAAAAACACCTTGAGTATTGCATGCTTTAATGGAAAGTCCTCATGCCGATGAACAATGGGAATACATCAACGTCCCTTGTTCATCGGATCTTCTAGGTACTCGGCAACAACAAAATTATTCGTACTTAGCAAGATATGTTTGGGCATCTTGACTCTCATTGTCATCATTGGTGAGAGTTCTCATGTTGATTAGTGGCATCCATTAATGGTCACTAAGTCAACAATTTCCTGTTATGTTCAACATCAGAACATCTATTCACATAGTAGAAATTGTGCCAATGAGTTTTGAAGACATGAAGACTATGTAGCTATAGAACCAAATGGCATCTACGAAGTCAAATAACAGCTACGGAATCAGATGGCAGCTGCAGAATCAAATAACAAATACGGAATCAGATGGCAGCAGCAGAATCAGCATTATTCTGCAGCAAATTCAGCAAGTTTTAATAAAAGCAATAAAAAGTCATCTTGACTCTTTTCTCTGTGACTTGTCCAACAACTTGAAGAAGATTATGATTAGAATTTTGCATCCACCACACATGCAGCTCATCCATTTCTAAAAGGTAAGTTAATGTATGTCATTTTCTAACTTTTTACCATAAAATTCCTTGAAAAGCTAGAATGGTCATTTTTGGAAAAAAAACATTTATCTTCCTCATCTCATCAAATTCCCAGTATCATCAGTTGGGGGATGGGGATACATTCATATTCATTTTTTTCAATACTCATATCACATTCAAAAGCCCACATACTTTTAAAAGTTATTAACTATTACATTATTGTTATGAGCATACAAAGGCTTGTCAAAAGTACTAAAAAGATAATTAGATACAAACACAATCATGGTTGTCACACAAGAACCAACTATGATGCAATCCAATAAAGATATACTTTGAAACAATAATCAAATTATCATTATGCAAAGTTCAAAGATCAAAAATGAATGCAACAACAAAATATGGTTGTAACACAAGAACCAACCATGTTGCAACTCAACTAAAAGACTTTGCAAAAGTATGAAGTTATCAAATGATATCATGCAAAGTTAAGCCAAAGCTCAAGGACCAAAAAGAATTAATGTAATAGATCGCATGAGGACATGCAATAGCTTTAGTTGGGAGGTATGTTGGGCCTTGAAATTGCCGTTCACTTCCATTACATTTTCACTTATATTTTCATATTTTCACCTTCACTCTACCTCTATTTCATTACATTTACCTCTATTTCATTACATTTATCTTATCATTATCATTATTGGGTCACATTTATGTTTTTCCAAACTTTATTAATTCTTAGCATTTTTAAATGAATTTATGGTTAAAAATTAGAAAATAAAGTGCATATGCTTATACCTAACAAGTGGGATGAAATTGTTGACATGTGTAGGTCAAAAGGAAGCTTTTAAAATACCTTTATGTGGCCTCCCAAAACCAAATTCGAATTTGAGTGGAGAAGATCATGGGATTATAAGGATATGTGTCTCATTTCCTATTTGTATTTAAACTCTAAGAAGACATTAGCCTTATCATTTCCAATTTTTATTGTAACTCTAGAGATATAGGGAGAGATTCATGGACTGTCATTAATGAGATAGCTTCTCATATTTTTGTATAACTATGGAAAGTTTTCTCCTATCATTTTATGTGTAAAGCTGTGGAATTGCTCATGTTTTGAATAGAGAAGAATGCTTGCATTTGGAGCTTCTCAACTTTTCATCCACATACTTTTGGATTGGCCATCTACAATATGTGAGATTTATTTGTTTTCATAGGTTAAGATTTATTTGTTTTAATAGATTAAGATTTATTGCTTTCTTAATTACTATGTAATCTTATGCTAATAAAAGCATCTCAAGAAAAGAATTTTATCTTTTCCAAAATTAGATTGTGTTTGAAGCATTGGAGCATATGGTGATCGTAGTTTTCCTTTACATGTATTTACAATGCTTTCTTAGGATTAAGTTTTACATTCATTGTTTAATCTTATGTAGATCATTTCAAGAAGGTATTTCTTCCAAAATTGATTGCTTGAGGCATTCAGAAAAGACAATGATTTAGTTTCCCTTCTCATGCTTTTATCATGCTTTTTAGATTAAAATTCTTATCTATTGTGTCATCTCATGTTCAGCATTTCAAGAAGGTAACCCTTCCTAAATTGATTGCTTAAAAACATTAGATTACACAGTCATTACAAGTTTTTACATGTTTCTTTTACATGCTTTCTTTATGCTATCCTAGATCATGTTTTCTTTCATTTAATGTATAATCAAGTACTTAATCACTTCAAGAAGATTGCTTCCTAAATTGAATGGTTCATGGGTATTTGATCATACAATAGATCATACTTGCATTTTCCATTTGTTTTAGATTGTCATTGTTATTTTGCTTCCATTCCATGAATAGGATTAGTTTGATTTTGATAAAGAGCTTTCAAGGATAAGAAAAGGAGTGATTTTATTTTCATCTTTTCATATGAATGCAATTGTATTTAGATTAATGCTCTGTTTTTTTTAGATTAGTTCCTGTACATTTCCTTTTCTTCCTTCTTTTTCATAGTTTAATCATTTCATTTAGAGTAATTCCTAGTTTAGTTTCTTTCATCAAAACATTTCCTTTTATTCCTTCTTTACAAATTAGTTTTCAACATTAAAATTCATTACATTTTGTCCATTAACATTTAAAGATTTCATCTAGAAGCATAACTTTCATTTCTTAAATTAATTTCCTTAGGCATAAGAAACAAAACCCCAAAACAACGTAAAAACGTACTCAACAAAGTAAGAAACAAGGTTAACTAAGCACATATTGTGCACCGCATTTCATCAATTTACTAATCCCGGTCAATAATTTATCTTCCCAATTTAAGACATTAAATTGACTGAACAACCATACAAACTGATTTGGTTCCAAATATAAAGTTGCAATGCGTACCTTTTGTGTGTTTTTCACATTATGGAAATCGAAAAATTGCTCCATCTACAGTGTCCATGTTTTGGGATCCTTGCCATCAAACTTCCTCATATCAATTTTTGGAACATGGTGGTTCTTTGATCCAACATTAGAGTCTATGAAATCATGATTAACATTTATTTTGTTCCCATCATGAGTTCTCTTTACTACCCTTTCACCATTAGTAAGCATTTCTTGTAGAAACTTTGTTAAATATGTCTTCAAATCTTCCATGTCTTTCTTTAAATCATCCATCTTAACTTCCACGCCATCCATATTAACTTCTACGCCTTTCATCTTAGCTTCTACGCCTTTTAAACCTTCCATCTTAGCTTCCACGCCATACATATTTGCTTCTAAATCTTTCTTTAAAACATCCATCTTAGCTTCTGTTACTTTTTGTGCGAGTGAAATTTGTTGCACTTGGTCTCGTAATTTTGATATATCAAGTTACATTTCTTCCTCTTCTTCATGAATCATGCTAGAGTTTTTAGGTTGCTTACTAGGTGTTTCCATTTTCTTTCTTCGGGCATCAATTATCGATAATAATGCTTCACTATGCCTTTTGAATTCCTTCAAACTAATTTTTCAAACCAAGCTTATGCAAAAAAAAATTATAAACTACAAATATTTTTTCACTTTGTAGGGGCTCGATATTGAATCTAATGTATCTCTGTAATTTTGGATCTCCAAGATCTAAAATTCCTTCCTTCGGTAACGTTCTGAGTAATATTTCTAACCCCACAAGTCTGATCAAGATTGGATTCTCCAATGAAGAGTTATGTCAAATCTCCCATGATGACCTGAGTATAAACTAGTTCAATAGAGCGAACTTGTACGACATGTTGTAGGTCACCGTTTCAACCTTAGAATCTAAAAATGATACCCAAAAAACTAAAGTCCATCCTCTTTTTGTAACTTCTTACGAAAATTCAATCTAATGCTTAGAACAAAAGTTATGACGATTTTCCCCAGGTCACCTGTTTGGAATGTAATTCGGGGGTCTACAAAAACCCTAACGTCCTTAGATTATATCTCCGAAAATATAGCGAGACAAGATCTGAAATTCAAGCCTGAGGTTCAAACCAATTCCATCTCAAATGGGAATTTTTTTAGCTTCTGAAACTTTGTAGCGAAAAAATTATAGCGAAAATGCCACGATGACCTGTTTGGAGTAACGAAACCCTAGAATCCAAAGCTTTGATACGAAATGTTATGAAACCAGCTCACAAAAAGATAGAAAAGATAGATCAACGCCTTAGAAATAAGCCTCTTCGAAGGGGAAACGTCCTTTACATTACACAAATGAACAATTCTTAAATGATTCAAATGACAAAACCTCCTTTCTATATATAGGAGTCTAAGGGGTCACAACATAACCATAGTCGACCTAACAATAATAATATAAAGGTAGCCCCAAGAGTTAGCTCAATCGGTCAATTCAATGCCTCGCCAATGGGAGGTCTCAAGGTCGAATCCCGTAAGCTCTTGGGGTTAGGTCTGTATATAGGCCGAGGGGTGTTGATGCCCTTCGGGTGGCGTCCACTCCATAGATTTCTCCCCTTGGACGTAGCGGCTACCCACTGACCAGGGTATCCGTGAACCCGCCCAAAAAAAAATAATAATAATAATATAAAGGCACAAAAATAACAATAGTGGGATTCTATGGGGCACAATAATAACAATATGGGGACAATAGGGACACAAAAATAACAATAATGTTGATCTAGATTGTCATTAATGTCAATATGGCAATAATCTAGGATACTAAATGATGATCGGAAGTCATAGGAGCTATCAGAGAAGAGAAGAGCTATCAGAGCAGTATCGGAAGTTATAGGGGGTAGGAGTGAAGAGAAGCCATAGGAGCGACAAGCCAAGACAAAGCAGATCTATCGCATGTGCCAAGAGTAAGAACCATATCAGAGATATCGCATGAAATATCGGAAGGAGCAAAGAGGAACACGCAATGAGGAAAGAGCCAAGATGAGGAACACATCATCGAAAGAAGAGCTATCAGAAGAGTGGAAGAGTGAAGAGTGTACGTAGTAATCGGAGAAAGTAAAGAAGAAAACAAAGAGCACAGCTATCGGAAGAGCGGGGGTAGGAGTGTACGTCTGTTTTGATTGTGGCTAAAGGCCCGCACTAAATCCTAGCTGTCAATCTCATTTTCAACGCTTATATCATAGTCAATGGCAGAGGTTAAGCCTGTTCTTAACCCATGTGCGAGTTGAAGACCCGCAAGTCGTAGATTTGATGAACTCGTATATCCAATGGATATTGGGTCACAAAATGATCGGATGTTAATCTCAAGAATGGACTCGAACTTTTATAGATCAAGGATTTATAATCCTTATCAGCAATATAAAGGCGGTCAAGCATTGCGCAAGTTCCCCAACCGATATCATTAAGAACCATTGGATCCAGCGCGCCTTGATCAAATGGTGGAGGATCGGCGATTGGGTTTATTGATCGGGTGGATCAACAACCGTCGGATTAAAGATGAGATCAATGGTGGAGAATTAATCCAATAAGACTTGGGACTAAGTGGACCCGATTGAGTTATCAGAAGAAGCTTATTGGAATATCGCATATGTCGCATATCACTAGTACTGAAGAAATGTAACGATGGTAAACTGCGATTGCGATTAAGGTGATGATGTGGCAGGTGTGACCACCCATTATATGTTTTTTAACTATGTTGATATATGAAAATCAATGATGTTGATATCGAAGGGAACAACTTGTAAAAGACCCCCGAAAGTTGCGATTACAACTAAAGGAAGGACATGGCATGTAGGATCTTCAATATGGGTATAATCTCTCTTGTAATGTGATTTTCATGAACAATTAATGTCTATCATATGAATATTAAAAATGGCCTCTCTGATATAGTTTTAATATGCAACACTTTTGTAATGCGGCCTCTCTTCCGAATGAACGCGTCCTTTGAGTATTGGTGAATTCAAAGAGATAAAGGAATCCGAAGAGCGAGCGCAGAGGAAACCGAAAGATCAAGCGAGCGAAAAAGAAGCCAAAGGTCAAGGGAATCAGGAATATCTAACAGAGAACAAGGAAAGTTTAAAAAATTGATGAAACTGTAAGAAACAGAGGACGTCGAAGGTCTGGCAGACGTGGAAGAAGTAGGAGGACAAAAGTAAGTCATAGGTCCAACAGGGATGGGAACAGAAAATTACTACCAAACAGATCCAGACAATTCGCCGCAAAGGGTGGGAGCCCTTGGGGTTGGTGCCTCAGAACTGGAAGGATCGGTGTCCTCGGAGTTGGTGCTCCTAAATCCAAGGTTGGTGCCTTAACAAGACAGGGTTTGTACTTTGGAGGTTGGAGCCTCACAAAAGGTCCAAGTTGGTGCTTGGCAACTGGTTGAAGCTATATATACATTGTACTTGATTTATTGCAAAGATTATAATAATAAAAGCATTCATTCCTGTTATATATTTTTGTGCTCTAAATATAAATGATTTAACAAAAAAATAACAATTGAAAAGAAATATTAATTCACCCCCCCATCAGTATTTCCAACAATTGGTATCAGAGCAGGCTTCTTCATATCAGCCTAACAGCTTGAAGAAGGATTCTTAGTCATGATAAGAAATCAAGAAATGTCAGGAAGACCTCCTATGTTCGATGGCACAAATTTTGGTTTTTGGAAAAATAGAATGTCCTACTACTTAATGTCCCTTGGACCTGAAGTTTAGCATTTGGTTTTAAATGAGTACACAGCTCCTTCCACTCTTCCAATAGATCAAGACGAAAGGAAAGCTTGCATTGCAAATTCAAAAGCCTTAAACTCCATCACTAGTGGAATCACTGATTCTGAATTTACAAAAGTCATGAATTGTAACTCGGCCAAAAAGGAAGGGATAAGCTAGTTAGCTTATATGATGGGGACTCCAAAATTAAGAAGGCTAAGCTTCAAATTCATAGAAGGCAATTTGAAAGTCGGAAAATGGATGATGAAGAAGATATTGCATCATACTTTCTCCGAGTAGCTGAAGCAGTCAACTCTCTTAAAGGATTGGAAGAAAACATTAAAGAAATAACTATTGTTCAAAAGGTCTTAAGATCTCTCCCAGACATACTTGACTCCAAAGTGAGTACTATAGAAGAAATGAAGGATCTAGATACTCTCAAGATGGATGAACTTCATGGAATCCTCATTGCCTATGAGATAAGAAAATGATGCCCAAGTTCCAAAGATGCAACATTCAAGGCCTCAAAATCAAAAAAGGGGAAAGAATGGAATTCCAGTAGTGATGACTCCGATGTTGAATCCGAATTGACGCAATTTGTACTAAGACTAAAGAAATTATCAAAGCTAAAAGGTAAATACCATCTTATTTGTTTCAAATGTGGAAAAATAGGTCATTATGCTACACAATGTCCCCATAAGCATGATAGTGATGGTGAGGAAAATTCTAAAAGGTTGGTATACAAAAAGAAAGGGTTCAATAAGAAGAATTTCTTCTCTAAGCAAGATGATTCTGATGAAGATGAATTTGTAGTCATAAAAAAGAAATCAACTAATCAGGTCCCTCACCGCAAAGCAGGTAATGAAGAATCAGATGAAGAAAATGACCATGCTGGAAGCCAAGAAGTATTATTCATGGCATTCACAAATGATGATGATGATTCGGGGCTAGAAGGAAATGTAGATGAATTGTTAATAAGTGTCATTGAAGAAAATGACAAATTACGAAATAAAATCATCTCTCTCAAGGTAGAAAACGAGGAAACAAAAAGAAGGGAAGACCTCATGGAAAATAAGCTAAAAGAAAAAGAAGAAGTTTGTGAAGAACGTGAAGCCAAAATAGTATCTCTGAGGAAGGAACTAGAGCAAGTCAAAAAGAGTTGGCAAAGCTCTCAAATTCTTGACACTATCCTAAATAATCAAAAACCTCAACATGACAAATATGGGATAGGTTTTAAAGGAGAATCATCAAGTACTAAGAATAATGCAAAAATTTATGTCGACGTACTTTCCAGCAACACAAAAGAAGAAAGATTATTTCATCAAAGGCCCATCTCAAATCCAAAGAATGAAGAGAGAGTAACTCCAAGGAAGAATTTTGATTCAAATCATGGCTACTACAACAGGTACAAAACATTATTTCATCAAAGGCCCATCTCAAATCCAAAGAATGAAGAGAGAGTAACTCCAAGGAAGATTGTTGATTCAAATCATGGCTATTACAACAGGTACAAAACTATCTTTTTTGGGCATTGTTTTTATTGTAAAAATTTTGGTCATCAAACTAGACATTGCATGGCCCGTAAGAATGAAACACCAAAATTGAAGGATCAAACAAACAAACCATATGGTCCCAAAGGGAAAGGACAAATCAAGACCTACAACTCTTTTGATCCCTTGTGCTCATTATGTAATGATAATGGACACAATGAACAAAATTGCCCCCTCAAAAGAAGAAAAGCAAAAATTGAGAATCCCAACACGGATAAATGTGGTCTGGCTCTATGTGCTCACAGTGATGAAAATCATTGGTTTGTGGATAGTGGGTGCTCCAGACACATGACACGGGACAAAAGGAAGTTTGTCTCATTGAACAAAAAGGAAGGAAATGTATCCTTTGGAAATGGATCTGCCAAAATTGCTGGAAAAGGAACTATTACCCTTATTAATGGAAAAGGAAAGGCTCAAAATGATTTTCTAGTAAACGGGCTCAAACACAATCTCCTGAGTGTTAGCCAAATCTGTAACCAAGGACATAATGTTGTCTTTAGCACTAAATATTGTGAAATAAGGAACTCTTCCTCAGGGGAACTTGTGGCGAAAGGGGTTAGAACACCAGACAACATCTACATTCTGAACAAAATTCAAGAAGATAAATGTTACTTAAGTCAAACAGATGAAAGTTGGTTGTGGCACAAGTGATTTGGTCATACAACCTTCGAAAACTTGATCAATATCAGCAAGATTAATGCAGTATGAGACATCCCAAAGTTATTCAAGCCAAATTAAGGAGTATGTGGTCCATGTCAACATGGAAAGCAAACTAGAACCGGCCACAAGACCAAGGATTTTTCTACATCAAAGCCTATGGAGATCATCCATGCTAATTTATGTGGACCAACTAGAACTCCGACATTCCAAGGGGAAAGGTACTTTGCTTTATTTGTTGATGACTATACTAAAATGATGTGGGTATATGTCATAAAATATAAATCCGAAGCATTTGAGTGTTTTAAGAATCTTAAAGCTCTTGTAGAAAATGAAAAGGACTCTAAGATTAAATGTCTCAGAACAGATAGAGAGGGAGAATTCACATCAAAAGAATTTGATGAATTCTGTAAAGTACATGGAATCGAAAGAGAACTCTCTCCTGCCAGAACACCCAAGAAAAATGGGGTAGTTGAAAGAAGAAACCGAACAGTTCAAGAAACGGAAAGAACAATGTTAATAACAACTGACTTGCAGCCAAAATTCTGGAGAGAAGCAGTCGAAACAGTTGTCAATACCTTGAATCGAACTCAACTAAGACCAAATAATGAGAAGAGTCCTTATGAATTATGGAAAGGAAGACCTGCTTCAGCAAAATACTTCAAGATTTTTGGAAGCAAGTACTTCATAAAAATCAATGATGGCTCACCAGGAAAATTTGATTATCGGGTTGACGAAGGGATATTTCGTGGATATTCTACAAGGAGCAAAGCCTACAAGTGCTACAATAATCGACTATGGAAAATAGTGGAAAGCATTGATGTGAAGATTGATGAAGACCTTCAAGAAAAAGAAATTGAAGAACATGATGTTGACCCTCCCATTGAAGAAGAACTTAAAAAATAAGAAAAAGAAAGAAAAACACAAGGAAAAAGAACCATCTCAAACCCCTTCAAACATGAATTTTCTCCAAAAACATCACCCAGAAGAGCAGATTATTGGCAATTTAGATGAAGGGATGCAAACATGAAGAAGGATGACAAGTACACCAAAGAAAAATGATGTTGCTCTTCTATCCATGATAGAACCAGAAATATTTACTCAAGAAAGGATCCTCATTGGGTAAAAGCCAAGGAAGAAGAAATGTCTCAAATCAAGAAGAATGAGACATGGGAGCAAGTACCTCGTCCAAAGGATAAAAATATAATTGGAACCAAGTGGGTGTTCAAAAACAGAATGAATGAAGATGGACTAATCATCAGAAATAAGGCAAGGCTTGTTTATAAAGGCTATTCACAAATTGAAGGAATTGACTTGGAAGAAACCTTTGCACCAGTAGCTCGTGTGGAAGCTATCAGGATGTTCTTGGCATTTTCTTGCTCAAAAGGATTGAAAATCTATCAAATGGACATAAAATCAGTGTTCCTAAATGGGGAACTCAAGGAAGGAGTCTGCATGGAGCAACCAGAAGGGTTTAATCTAGCAGAAGGAAAAGACTTTGTTTGTAAGTTGAAAAAGGCATTATATGGGTTGAAACAAGCTCCTAGAGCTTGGTACGCAAGATTGGATCACTATCTACAACAACAAGGCTTCAAGAAGGGGGTGACAGGAAGTAATCTCTACATAAAAACGGATGAGGATAAGTTACTAGTCACACTTGTCTATGTTGATGATATTATTTTTGCTAGTAATAACGATGAGATGAGCCATGAATTTTCCCAAAATATGTCAAAAGAGTTCGAGAGGTAAATGATAGGAGAGTTATCTTACTTCCTTGGACTACAAGTATCTCAAACCACGGCAAGCATGTTCATATCTCAAGCCAAATATCTTAAAGACATGCTTAAAAGATATGGAATGGAAGATTGTGCACCCATGAGCACACCTATGACCACAAATTGCAAATTAAGCAAAGATAATGACTCTCCTCGATAGATGCAACTCATTACAGGTCAACAATTGGAGCCCTTCTATACTTAACTGCTACGAGACCCGACATCATGCAAGCAATAGGAAAGGTGGGAAGATTTCAATTAGCTCCTAAACAATCCAATTTTTTGGTTGTAAAAATAATTCTCAGATACTTGAAAGGAACTCCTGATTTCAGTCTTTGGTACCCTAAGAGCTCAACTCTTACTGTGATCGCATACACCGATGCTGATTGGGCCGGAAGTGTCGATGATCGGAAAAGTACTAGTGGAAATTCATTCTTCCTAGGAGATTGTCTAGTATCTTGGCTCAGCAAAAAACAAACATCCATATCACTATCTACAGCTGAAGATGAGTATATATTTGTTGCAGTTTGTTGTACTCAAATATTATGGATGAAGGAAGCTCTGAAAGATGTTAACATAGGTACAAATCAACCAATCATCATCTATTGCGATAACACAAGTGCTATTAGCCTCAGCAAAAATCCAGTGATGCACTCAAAAACCAAACACATACTAATCAAGTATCATTTCCTTCGTGAACAAGTAGTTGAAAAAAACATCATCTTGGAATATATCAATACTAAGGAGCAAATAGTTGATATTTTCACAAAACCTCTTCCTCGAGAACCATTTGAACATCTTTGTCAAAAGATGGGGGTTATTTCTTTAGCATCACATTAAGTTGATTCATAAAGATGTTACATGGCAGGGGGAGAAATTCGACAAGGGGAGTACCTATGCACTCCTTTACCACTGATGTCAAAGGGGGAGAGAAGAAGAAGA
Source organism: Pinus taeda (assembly GCA_000404065.3). Classification (NCBI taxonomy): domain Eukaryota; kingdom Viridiplantae; phylum Streptophyta; class Pinopsida; order Pinales; family Pinaceae; genus Pinus; species Pinus taeda. The sequence goes on along the minus strand of APFE030608409.1, from coordinate 196,901 downwards.
ATATTGCCATCAATGACAAAGGGGGAGATTGTTGATCTAGATTGTCGTTAATGTAAATATGGAAATATTTTAGGATACTAAATGATGATCGGAAGTCATAGAAGCTATCAGAGCAGAGAGATCTATTGGAGCAGTATCAGAAGTTATAGGGGGTAAGAGTGAGGAGAAGCCATAGGAGCGACAAGTCAAGACAAAGCAGATCTATCGCATGTGCCAAAAGTAAGAACCATATCAGAGATATCATATGAAATATCGAAAGGAGTAAAGAGGAACATGCAGCATGGAAAGAGCCAAAATGAGGAACACATCATCAAAAGAAGAGCTATCGGAAGAGCAGAAGAGTGAAGAGTGTATGTAGTCATCGGAGCAAGTAAAGAAGAAAACAAAGAGCACAGTTATCGGAAGAGTGGGGGTAGGAGTGTACGTCTATTTTGATCATGGTTGAAGGCCCGCACTAAATCCTAGACATCAATCTCATTTTCAACTCTTACGTCACAGTCAACGGCGAGAGTTAAGCCTGTTGTTAACCCGTGTGCTAGTTGAAGACCTGCAGGCCGTAGATTTAATGACCTCGTATATCCAATGGATATTGGGTCACAAAATGATCGGACATTGATCTCAAGAACGGACCAAAACTTTTATAGATTAAGGGTTTATAATCCTTATCGGCTCCATAAAGGCGGTTAAACATCGTGCAAGTTCCCTAGTCGATATCATTATGAACCATTAGATCCAGTGTGCCTTGTGATGAGCCCCAGAAATGAGTAATTATATGGGCTCATTCAGCCTCCTAATTCGACTTAATCCACCATTATCATTAGTTTATTGCATGTTTTTTATTATATTTATTCTAATAGAGTGAATTGGGTTAGTTATTATGCCAACAAGTCTAATGGGTGCTTTGTGCAGTTTTTTGGTCAATTTTGAGACAAAATCAAAGGTTTTAATGAGCACTTGGCAGCCAAATTCATGGAAGAACAAGGGAGAGGATTTGTAGGAAGGTGTCCCTTTCATTTATGGGCCCTTACCTCAAATTCTCCACCATTAGCTCGGAGTTCAAGGGCCACAAAATCGATTATCACAAGGGCAGCCGAGCAAGGGCTAGTAAAGTTGTTGTTAACTGCAAGTTTTGGCAGCCGAGTTCCTAAAGTTTAGGAGGGTTGTCGGGGTCCTCAATTTGTATAAATAAGAGGACTTAAGGCCTCATTTGGGTTAGCTAGTAGTTAGCTAGTTGGAAGTTCAATTTTAGTCATTTTTTAGTCATTCTTTAGGCAGTAGGTTAGCTCTGCGTTTCAGCACATTTTCAAGCTTTTTCTTGTAGACATTTTTTTATGTAACTATTATTTCTTGAGCAATAAAGATGAATCTAGCTTTGCACCAACTCTAATATTTCTCAGGAGGTTGTAGCTCTTGGGGTTGGGCCCAACCCAAGTGCCCAGTACCTCCTTTGTTTACCTTTATGTGTTTTTGCTGCATTCTTAGAATAAAATCTGCTATTTAGATTTAAACCTTGTTTTGTTATTTAGGTTTCTTTTGATGATTAAAAAGGCTTTTCATGTTCATATTGATTTGATAGGTTAATAACAGAGAAGATCTTCAGAAAAAGGCTATCAAGCACCTCTGATCTCACCTCTCCCTAAGTGGGACCATGAGCTGGGACCAAGGTGTCCTTGCTACCACCAAAAACATTGTCTTTGCTTCATCATGCAATTATTAGTGTTAGATTCTCATTTGCAAAAGTTGATACCAATTGTGATTACATGCTTAGATCCATTCTTGTATGGTTTTCATTATTGTTTTACATGATTTTCTGCCAATAAACTTATGTCCATCATGGTTTCTAGTTTCTAGGTCAAAGTAGGTTAAAATAGTTAGATCTTTGGTTTTTCTAGTCTTTCTTCGATCAGTCTTGAGAAATAGTGTGCAGAGCATCTGTAATACCTCTTTGCCTACCCTTATACCATCAATGCAACCTGCTCCATCCCCGAACTCAGATTCTTTCCCTTCAATTGCCTCATTTTCCCACTTTGCCCTAATTTCTACATTCTTGTGCATCATTGCTCCCTCCATCCTCGAACAAATCCAGTCGCTCCTTAGCCTCATTCACCAGGTCATAGACCTCTTAACATCCTTATCCAACCTCCATGTCCACTTTCCGGCCGTTTTTCCTCCAAAATCCTCTTTTCGGAACATCCTGTAGAAATTACAGAACATCTTGTAGAACCCATGCAGACTTCCTGTAGAAGCTCACGAAAGTGGTTTCTTGAGATCCGATCACTGTGAAACTCTCTGGAAGGGTGCTAGGGACCCCTTAGGGCCTCTTCTAACCTTCCCAACCTCCTGCAAGAATTTCCTTTCGCCAATCCACCTCTGCACAGTCAAAAAAAGTTAAATCACATGCACAATAATTCTGCCAACTTACTCAAAAATACAAAAAGATGTTTCTTTTCAGATTTCACTCCAAAAGTAACTTAGTCACATGAATTTTACTTTTCTAAGAGTCAATGGCATTCCTTTATGTAGCTTTCATCATTTTTCTTGCACCAGTACGGTTAGTCGGTAAAACTAGGGTTTGCTAGGGTTTGCATTTCCTTTCCGCTTTTCGCTTCTTTCTGCAAGTAGATCAGCTTCCTTTGAGTTAGCTTTCATCCATCAGTTTAAAAGCTTCTTCTAAGAGCTCATAGAAGTTGGCTTAAGCTCCTAGTTGACTTGTGCCAATTGACCAAGTGACAGCCGCGGCAAGAGCTAGTACTTGTGCATACAGCATCGTCGCTTCCAAGTTTGTTACGAACTACCGGGTTAATAAAAGTAAAGAAGGGAGTCCCAGGAGTTGTAGCATTATTGCTGCAATACTGGAGCCCACCACCTTGATCAAACAGTGGAGGATCGGTGATTGGGTTTGTTGATTGGGTAGATCAACAACCGTCGCATTAAAGATGAGATCAACGGTGGATAATTAATCCAATAAGACTTGGGACTAAGTGGACCCGATTGAGTTATCAGAAGAAGCTTATTGGAATATCGCATCCGTCGCAGGTGGGACCACCCATTATATGTTTTTTAACCATGTTGATATATGAAGATCGATGATGTTGATATTGGAGGACAGAGTATGTTATGGGCACGACTTGTAAAAGGCCTTCGGAAGTTGTGATTGCAACTAAAGGAACGACGTGGCACGTAGGATCTTCAATATGGGTATAACCTCTCTTGTAATGTGATTTCTGTGAATAATTAATGTTTATCGTATGAATATTAAAAAGGGCCTCTCTAATATAGTTTTAATATGCAACAATTTTGTAATTCAACCTCTCTTCCCAATGAATGTGTCTTTTGAGTATTGGTGAATTCGAAGAGACATAGGAAGCCAAAGAGCGAGCGCAGAGGAAGCCAAAGAGCGAGTGCAGAGGAAGCCGAAAGATCAAGCGAGCAAAAAGGAAGCCAAAGTTCAAGGGTATCAGGAATATATAATAGAGAACAAGGAAAGGACAAAAAGTTGGTGAAACTGTAAGAAACAGAGGAAGTCGAAGGTCTGGCAGACGTGGAAGAAGCAGCAGGACAGAAGTAAGTCATAGGTCGAGCAGGGTTGGGAGCAGAGAATTACTACCAAACAGATCCAGACAATTCACAATAGAGGGTTGGAGCCCTTGGGGTTGGTGCCTCAGAACTAGAAGGATCGGTGTCCTAGGAGTTGGTGCTCCTAAATCCAAGGTTGGTGCCTTGACAAGACAAGGTTGGTGCTCTGGAGGTTGGAGCCTCATAAAAGGTCCAATTTGGTGCTTGGAAACTGGTTGAAGCTATATATACATTATACTTGATTTATTGCAAAGATTATATTAATAAAAGCATTCATTCCTGTTATTTATTTATGTGTTCTAAATATAAATGATTTAACAAAAAAAACAACAATTGAAGAGAAATAGTAATTCACCCCCCTCTCAGTATTTCCAACAAATAAGAGATACAACGACAATAGTAATGGGGGAATCATTAGTATTATAGGGACCTAACACGTCACCGCTCAAACTAGCAGGGGACCTAAGGGGGGATCCCTAAAGGGAAAATACTAGGCCAAGGGAAACAAATGGAGACTTAACCCACTGTCACCTCAGCTAAGGCTCCCTTCTATTTATGGACTTCCATCCATAGGAGGAGACCTGATATGTATGGAGTCACTGATGATAAGTCAATGGATATGAGTGACACAAACAAACCCTTTCCCAGAAAATTTTGAAGGATGGAGCTTGCTTCTTTTCTAAGCAAGGTACTATGTATTCTAGGGAAAGGAAGAGAGGATGTGAGGGTTGGGTTTATGGGATAAGACTTGTGAAGGAGTTCCCCAATCCCTAAAATCATTTTTAGAATTGGTATCCCAGATGGTTCTTGAAAAACGATCTTTTAAGGGAGTGCACCACATGAGGCCAAGTGGACCCTGTTACACAGTATTTTGTCACCGACCCCGCATCCCCCGATCCCGGGTGGAGTAAGTCCCTGAATGGCATCTTCTCTGTGTCATACATCAAAATATGTGTCCACATCTTCCATATCACTCAAGAAGATTAATCATGCTCATTAATCCTGAAGTTGAGCCTTTTTACCTATGTTTCAAGATCGTTGCAGGACATCAGTATCCTACCTGTGACGATGGCCCAGAGTGAACAAGAATCTTGCGACACCGTCACAAGAGTACATCTGATCTCAACGAGGTTGGATTTTAGGGATCATCGCAGGTCATCAGTATCCTACCTGCGACGATACCTTGAATGCACTAATGCCTCGTAATGTCATCTCTGAGTCTTAGTTTTTAACCCGCGATGACCCAAATATGGCGAATTAGTTCAAACATAATGCTTCTGCGTGGTTCTGGAGTTGGTTGTTGGGTCAAAGAAGTTTGCCTCTCCTCATTTGAGATGATGGTTTTTCCTTTTGAGTAACCTCCCATGAAAATAAGCTTCCTCTCCCCTCATTTGTGGAGGCTCCTCCTCTTATAAAAGCATCCTCCATGGCTATGATCACCTAGTTCTAGATAGTTAGCAAATTAGCTAGTTCTTCTTGTTGGATTGATAGCTTACAGTTTGGATTGCTAATAGCCTAGCAATAGGTTGTGGATTGATAGAGTGAAATGGTTTTGTAAGAACGAAGCCTTGTTGTGATTGCCTTAGTCTCATACTTGTGCTTTTGGGTGAGAGAGAGAGGCATCAGTCCTTCTAGGAGACCTTTGAGAGTGAATGCTTATGGAGACATACTTGATAGGACCCTTCAAGGAAGCTTGCGGCGTCAAGGCATGGTTGTAAGCTTTACTGTTGTTTATATTAATACAATCAATGGTTATTTCCTATATCATGTATGAAATGTATGTTGATAGCTTATGGTTCCTTGACTCAATAAGTAGATATGTTGTTGTTGTGCTCTATTATGTGTTTTTTTGTTCTCTTATGTTGTTTCAAGTGGATCATTCATTAAGGAGAAGAAAGCGATAGCTGAAGCAACATGACGAAGACTTCATCAAACACTGGTATAAGGTAGGCCTCTTCAAGGATAATTATTTAAGGAATTAGCTATTATATTTGTCTTACTGTGACTAGACCCACTCTAGGGCTAGAGGGGTTGCCTCTGTCTGCAGAGTGAACTTTCCTGCATCACAAGTTGGCGACTCCGTTGGGGACCCTTTGCGTGTTGTCTCTTGTTTTTGCTCTTGATTTGTTTTTTATTGAATTACATAGTGTCTCTTTGTTTTAGGACTGAGCCGTCAGTGTTTTGGATCACTTGAGTAGATTTGGTAGTCCACCTCACTGTCTAAGTGATAATCCTGGTGTTTTTCAGTTGTCTTTGCCTTGTTTTGCCTCTTAATTAAGATCATCATTGTTTAGCTCTTAACAGCTGTGATGGATCGCTCCTGTCCTCTTTACCCAAGCTGTACATCGCGGATATACCGTCATACAGCTGTGACGATTCCTAAAATTGGACCGTCGCCAAGAACATGTGTACTTTTGCGATGATGTCGCTCAGTTGCTAGTGTAGTGCCTCCGACGATTTGGTGATCGTCTCATGCTGTCAATCTTACCCCTGCAACAATTCCTATAGGGTTTCTTTTTACAACCCTGCCTCCTGAATAGGCCAGTGTAGCTTGTTTGTTGTTGTCTCTTACATCTTATTAAGCTTGTTTTGACTATGTCTACTAAGGCATATCCTTCTTGGTTTCATTTGTATAAGTTTTGGTTTTTTGGGCTACGTGACCTAAGTCTTTTAAGGTTTTGTCAAGGATTCACTTGTTTTTGGTTGCTTGTCCTTCCAAGATTTTGAAATACATCCACAACCATCTTATTGACTTGTTTGAAGTTGTTCCCTTGCTATTTGCCTATCCTTTCTGATTGGTCTGTAGTGATTGGTCATCGAACTAGTTTGTTGTGTTGATTTGATTTCCGTTCACTATTGAAACATAGATTACATTTGTTTTGATTAGTTAGGCTTGCATTTGCTTGTTTGTTATTAATTCCAAAAAATCAAAAACATTGCACTCATATAGCATACGAAAATGAAAGCATGTTTGCATTAGTGGATTCTTCATGATTAAGAATTAAAAGGCAAAGTTCAAATCTTTCATTTTCTGTCATAGTAGTTGCAAGATAAGTGGAAATTGATGCATTGTGTTTCCTATTGATTGGATTACTTGCTTGCACTGTTGTTCTTGCATTTGCTTGTTATTGTCTTCGTTCGCTTGGAAATGAACTCCTTACCCTCATTTAGGTAGTCGTTCATCGAAAGGAATGGTTTCTTACTCATTGTAGTTGCATACTAGATATTGTTGAAATACATTCGGTAGAGCCTTGAAATCGAAACTCAATTCAAGATTAATTGTTAAAATCTATTGAATGAACTTAAAAACGCATTGGAACCTAATGCTCACATATCTAGAGGTCTAGGCTAGAGACGTGTTTTGGTGTCGTTAAACCTAGTTTTTATTGTTTTCACTAAGGTTGGGTGATTCCTCCTTTTGTGATTCAATAAGTACTAGTACAGATTTGTGCTCCCCGTACCATCGCGTATATATTGGAAGACCCCACTAGGTTGTGTTAAAATTGGCAACTAGGGAAAAACTTCATGTGGGTCATCTTAGTCATGGTTGATAATATTTTTATTAGATTCCTCTCGTCGAGAGGTGTAGGATTGATATAAAGATCATCCGGTTCCGACCTACAACTCATGTAGGCTCAGAAGCCCAACAGTGGCATCTATTCAAACACAAACGTTGTGTATAAATACAGGAGGACTTTTCCTCATTTGGACACACTCATCTCATCACATCTATCTCTCTCTCCACTGCACAGAAAAGTGTCTCTTCTCTACTGCGCAGAAAAGGGTCTCTCTCTCACACATGTGAAGCTGGAAGTTGTTGAACCTGAAGCTACAATTGCAGATCCAAAGTTTGACTAGCGTTGACCATCAGATCTCCTCCTTAGAACTGCTCTGTAGGTCCATCTGGATCTCCTCTGAAAGCCGCAACTTTTGGTGGTGGAATCAAGTCAATCCGACGGATGGTTAGCAAGATATCGACTACCCTAGTTTGAAGGAAGTTGCTAAAACTGAAGCTGCAACTGCAGAAGTAAATTTTGACCTACATGGACTAGAAGATATCCTCATCTGAACTACGCTGTAGGTTCATCTGAACCTCCTCTGAAAGCCACAACTTTTGGTGGTGGAATCAAGCTGATCCGACGATCGATTTGTGAGATATCGTCTGCCCTAGTTTGATGATGAAGTCGCTAATGCTGATGTTGTTGATCTAGGGTTTGATACTGCTGATATAAATCAGATTTATTGTACTATTTCTCTCTGCTGAATTATTGAAGATAAAAGAAGATTTGATCAAAGGGTTTCCCCACACATTGTGGGGTTTGTCCCTGGCTAGCCGCCACATCTTGTGTCTCTTGTCTTGGCTTGTTTTCTGTCGATCGTTAATGTTCTATCTGCACTTTACTTTATGTACATGTGATTGCTAA
>APFE030608409.1:121765-188361 GCA_000404065.3 Pinus taeda | reverse complement strand
CGATTGTAGCAGGATTGATGTGTTCTCCTGTGAGGCCTGGATTGATGTGTTCTCCATGGCGATTGTAGCAGGATTGATGTGTTCTCCTATGAGGCCTAGATTGATGTGTTCTCCATGGCGATTGTAGCAGGATTGATGTGTTCTCCTGCCAGGAAAGGGTTGATTAGTTCTCCTGTCGAGGCATCCTACCCATGCAGTCTGGGACTCGGGAAGTACCTCTCATCTAATCAATGAGCAGGGAAATGAAGTTAGGGACCATAGTAATATCGATGGACGCATCATTGTATCTACCATACTCCCTATGCTAGGATGACCTCCATTGATCTGGGATCAATGATACTGGTCTGGGACCAGTGGTAGGAGTTGTACCATACTATGACACCGACTTCGGGTTGGTTGAGACTGGTCTGGGACCAGTGGTACATACTCTGAGACTAGCTTCGTGTCAATGCAGTACTGGTCTGAGACTAGTGAGAGTGGTACATACTATGACGCTAATTCGGGTCGGTTGAGACTAGTCTGGGACCAGTGGTACACTCTCTGAGACTATGATACTGGTCTGGGACTAGTGGTAGGAGTGGTACTTACTGTGACGCTGACTTCGGGTCGGTTGAGACTGGTCTGGGACCAGTGGTACGTACTCTGAGACTAACTTTGAGTTAGTGGAGGATGATACTAGTCTGGGACCAGTGGAGTTGTACTCACTATGACACTGACTTCAGGTTGGTTGAGACTGGTCTAGGACTAGTGGTACATACTTTGGGACTGACTTTGAGTCAGTATGATACATCCTCGACCATTTCTTCTTCTTCATAATTCGAACAAAAGCATAGCAGAACTAAACAATGCAAGAGCAGAGCAGAACAATGCAGATCAGTACAGGGCAGAGAAAGACAAAGCAAAACAGACAGAATAGAGCAGAGCAGGGCAAGGGTCAAGTTGTACAGGGCAATTCATTTGATGGATGAATAGTAACGACCGATAGATAGATTGCAGATGAAGTTCTCCCTAGTTGAGAGGGAGTGTTAAAATTGGCAACTAGGGCAAAACTTCATGTCGGTCATCTTATTCATGGTTGATAATATTTTGGTTCCTCTCGTCGAGAGGTGTAGGATTGATATAAAGATCATCCGATTTCGATAAGTATTCATGGAGATATGAATTTATTTTGATTATGGAATTATTATCAAGCCGACCTAAAACTCATGTAGGCTCAGAATCCCAACAATCGCATCTATTCAAACACCAACGTTGTGTATAAATACAAGAGGAATTTTCCTCATTTGGACACACTCATCTCATCACATCTCTCTTTCCACTGCACAGAAAAGAGTCTCTTCTCTACTGCACAGAAAAGGGTGTCTCTCTCACACATGCGAAGCCGGAAACTGTTGAACCTGAAGCTGCAACTGCAGATCCAAAGTTTGACCAGCGTTGACCATCAGATCTCCTCCTTAGAACTGTGTTTTAGGTCCATCTAGATCTCCTGTGAAAGCCGCAACTTTTGGTGGTGGAATCAAGTCAATCTGATGGACGGTTTGCAAGATATTGACTGCCATATTTTGAAGGAAGCTATTGAAACCGAAGCTGCAACCGCAGAAGTAAAGTTTGACCTGCGTGGACTAGAAGATCTCCTCATCTAAACTATGTTGTAGGTTCATATGAACCTCCTCTAAAAGCCGCAACTTGTGGTGGTGGAATCAAGTCGATCCGACGGTCGGTTTGTGAGATATCGTTTGCCCTAGTTTGATGATGAAGCCACTAATGTTGATGCTACTGATCTAAGGTTTGCTACCACTGATATAAATCAGATTTATTGTACTATTTCTCTCTACTGAATTATTGAAGATAAAAGAAGATTTGATCAAAGGGTTTCCCCACACATTGTGGGGTATGTCCCTGGCTAGCCGCCACATCTTGTGTCCCTTGTCTTGGTTTGTTTTCTTTCGATCGTTTAATGTTCTATCTGCACTTTACTATATGTACATGTGATTGCTAATCTGTGGAATATAATAAGAAAAAGAAGTAAATTGTTATAAGCATAGAACATACCATAACTTAACAGGTTGTCATCCTATTATTCACAGGAAGCTGAGTCTGTCGCCTTACGAATCATAACGCACCGAACACAGCATTCGGGGAGATTGACTGTTGTACGGAAAGTCCTTGGTCATTTTTTTTCATTTGATTACCAAGGTGTATATGCAGTTTTGTGATTTGTCTGGTAAACCTCTTGTCTAGTACTTCAGAGCAGTCACTTTCATTCTTTTTCAACTCTTTAAAAGTAAAAGGATCATCTGAGCACTTGTCCTTTCAGGCTCATTAAACTTTGAAAGCGATAGAGTCACCTTTCGTCCTCTTCTCGACACTTAAAATATGAAAAGGCACAGTTTTGTTTCGATGTTGTAAAATTAACTACACGAAATATTCCTGGTTACAGTTAGTGTTTCTTTCAAAGTCCATTCCAATGGCAACATTTCTAGAGTTTACCAATCAAGGTCTTCCCCCAGATGGGAATCCTGGTACTTTTCCTTCTTTTGAAAATGTTGGTGCTCCTTATATGGCAACATTGTCTCTGCCTAGGTTAACCATTGGCCTACCTGTTTGGTGGCTTTCAACCTTGGTGTTTCCAAGCATTCGGACTCCTGCTCCATCATCTCCTTCATTTGAATCACGTCACGACGATTCTATGGTTGACCCTTCGCCTTCTTCCCCTATTTCTTCACCCTCCTCTTCTACTTCGCTTGGTGAAAGTTCCAAATCCAATAACCAAGTGGCTAAGAAGAAGCAGAGGAAGATGAAGAAGAAGAAGTTAGATAAACGAGAGGCCAACCATGCGACTATTGCTTTGAGTACACCTCCAGTAGAAACACCTTATGATCCTCCTCGGAAGGTCAAATTCCCTTGTAAGTTGTGCAAGGGCAACCATTTCCTTTGAGATTGTCCTGGTATTCCCAGGATCTTGGAAGTATGGTCTCGCGATATGATTCGACCATCCTCATCGCCCTCTGGGTATCATGTCGATGTTATGCTCTTGGCCAACGATGGTAAGAAGAAAGGGAAGATTAGGTTTCCCTGTAGGTTATGTGAAGGCGAACATCTTCTTCACCTTTGTCCTCTCATGGATAAAGCTTCAAAAGTTTTGGAAAACCTGGCAGTTCCTCAGCTGCACCTTCCAGTTGGTTATCAGAGGCTTTCTTCTGATCCTCCCCAGATTGGTAAGGAGATTGACTAGGATTCATCTCTTGCCCATCCTGCTCTTCCTGAGCCTGACTGTGTTATGTTTGTTCCCGACCGACCATTGGTCGAAGAGAGTGTCAGCTTGGTTTCGCCACCAGTTGCTCATTTTGTTCTAGAAGAGCATAATGATCATACTGCCCATGTCCTTCTGGTTTCTTCAGATTCTCATGAATCGAAAAGTGACCCTCTTGTCCCTGTTGCTCCGAAGAGTCCTTCTATTCCTGCAAAGCATGGGGGCACTCATATGATACCCCACCAAGTAGTTATGTCATTTCCTTCGTTGGAGTCACTTGACTGCTTTCCGCCTCCCTTCTTCCGTGCCTTTCCAGATCACAGTACACGCCTATAATATGGCAATACCTGGCACTATTTTGTATGAAGGTGTGTCTATCAACCTCATTTCTTCCACTGCTTGGCAAGCTTTGGGTTCCCCACAACTTGTGCCTGTCACCCAGAATATGTTGGCTTTCGACGGAGGAACCAGTCATCCCTTAGGGATCCTTCCGAAGTTCCCTATTATTTTGGGAGGTAAAACCGTCTATATAGACATGTTGGTCGTCCAAGGTGCATTGTATTTCAATCTCCTCCTTGGCCACAACTATATTTATGTTATGGGAGCTCTTGTTTCTTCGTTTTTTCGTGTGGTTTGTTTTCCACATGACGGAAGAATTGTGACTATAGATCAATTGTCATTCTTTGGTCACCAAGTACCTCCTTTGCAACCATCATCCCCTATCGGCTCTTGTTTGCCAACAGTGCCTTCCCCACCACAGGTCAATTATATGGCTACCCGTTCTGCCTCTATTGCTAATCACGCAGATGATCTCGTACATCATGCATTGGGGGCATTGTAATCCGTTCTATCATTGGTACCCGATGACATGTATTCCTCCTAAAGCATTGTTCTTCCGTATAGTGAAGACCTTTTGGGAGCCATGTCCTTATCTAGTCCATGAACAAATGTCACAAGGATAGTTCTTTTCTTGTGTCCACCTCGTTTAAAAATGAAACAAGGAGTCCGGAAGATAGTTTGTTCTTGTGTCAACCTTGTTAAACAATGAAACAACGGGTGATGAGCATAGTTTTTGTCTTGTGTCAAGATCCTTAAAACATGAAACAAGGGTCTTGAGGATAGTTCTTTTACTGTGTCAACCTCATTAAAATATTAAACAACTCCCTTTTCTGAATAGAGCCTTTGATTAAGATCTCGTAAAATCCAAGTCGAGTCTTTCCTGAATCTTGAGAGTGAACCTTCATTACATCCACCTAGTTGAATGCAATGAAGCTTGGGGGGCATGTACCTCGATTGGACCATTATGTTAGGGGCATGCGAACCTTGTTCAAACATAGTTTTTCATTTCAAGCTTGTGTAAACATAAAACCGAATCCAAGCATAGTTCTCCATGGTTCGAGCTTGTGTAAAAATGAACCCATGCGCTGATGTACTTTTTTTTTTGGTTTGGTGTATAAAGAGATTTCTCGTTTATTGTGTCTTTTGTCTTTTATGCAAATGTTAAATACATTGACTAATGCATTAGTGAATTATGTATGATATAGACATTTGCGCAAGTTATAAATCATAAACAAGCATTCAGACATAATAAGCAGATACAGTAAAACATAGATAGATCTATATCATGTGTTGTGCAACGTGGTGCTCAAATATATTATATATGTCCAAAAAATATGTGTGTTCAGTTACATCACGAGACACATGTCTCTCAAAATCTGCAGAAAAAGAAGCCTAAAAGTCTACTATGCATGATGCTTTCTATAGCAGACTACTACCCAGACCACCTGTCTAAGCAGCCAGTGCATCCTATTCGACACATTCACGGTGTGTCGCTAGTACTACCTGGGAATCTCCTCAAATCCTCTGTAGTCTAGGATCCCCTCAGTCAATCCCTCTAGGTTACGGACTATCTCCTCCTAAGCATCTCCACCCGGAGGTGGTACGTCAATCTCTCTGTATGCCCTCCGAGCAGTAGGAGCGAGACCTACTGGTCTCTCAAGTCCAACATCTGCAAAGATTGAACATAATCATTAGGACATGTATTTAAAAACCCAAAAAAAAAATTACAAAATCTTTGTTGGTCAAACTGAGTATGTTACCTCTCTCATCCCATTGTTCGCCACTAGGAAGCAACATGTCCGGATCCCCTGAAGTCCATCCCAGCGTACAGTGGATCCTCGACTATGACTTGCTGACGATTTATCCATTCAACAAATTCAGGACCCCATGATACAGGTTGGCCACCGCCTCCTCGCAGCATCATGAGAGCCCAACGAGTAATCTGTGTCTCTCATGGTCTTGGCTATCCCACCCTTACGTTCTGTCTCTAGAGGATTGGTACTCGCTCCAGCATGAACAGTACCAAGATCAAATAGCAACCAAACTATTTCGTCTCGCCCCGATGGAACTTGGTAGGTTGTCTCTTCATATTAAGAGACATGGCCTCCGCCCAGTCAAACATGGTAGGATTTAAACAATGTAGGGCTAACTGTAGTTGAGTCTTGGTCGCCTCATGCTGGGGTTGGGAGCCAGTTGCTCTGGTAATGGTGAACAGCAATACCCATAATGAAAAATCATTAACCGTGGTAATTTGTAGCTTTCCACTTGTAGATGATTTCTGTGCTCCTGAGCACACTCTTGCAATAAGTGTGTCCAAAGAGTCTCCAGTAACCCGAGTACCCACCATGCGAGGTCTCTCCCCTCTCCGTGACAATCCAGTCAAAAAAGAAATATATGTGGCATCAAACTCAATTTCTTGCCCACAAATTATAAATTTTCCTTCTGTCAAATTCCATGCTCGAATCACGTACTCTAGCAGATCCAATGGTGTTCTCAGGAGTGGTGTCAGGAAGAATTTTAGCAATCCACAGTTCCGTAGAATGTTCAGGCAATGAGGATCGGTTGCTCCCATCACATCATCATTGTCATGAGTATTGTCCTGCCATGAGAAATCCATTTATTGTCCCTTCATGTACAAACATCCCTTTGTTAAAAGCCATCCAACCATTTTCACCTTTTAAAACTGATTATAAATGAAGATTTTCTAGTTCGGCGCTCGTCGCAGCTGTTTTTAAAACAGTTGCAACGATCCGATTTTCACAGTGTAAAAACTTTCGGGTCATCGCAGGAGTACATCAATCTCTTGCGATGATCTCGTTTTTGCATAGTGTAAATTTCTCGATCGTCGCAATCCCGAAAGGGAAACTTGCGACGACCGAGGCAGAATTTATGTCCAAAAAATCACTCTAAACCCCAGTTTAAAACACGAAATTGCATCTAGTTTTGGCATAAAAACAAAGGTAAGGATAGGGCATTTACCTGGAAGAAGTGCGAAAAGTAAGGGACCACTGAGCCTCCTGGAATCGATCACCAAAGTTTCACAAGGTACACAATGTTTGAAGTTTTTTACCACAGTCAAAAACACAAGTAAATTGGTTTTTTACCATAGTGTCTTTTTTATAACCTTTTTTTTTAATTTAGGGTTTGAAATTAGGGTTTTGGCCTATATGCGTGTTTTTGTGAAGCAGATCTTATGCTTGCATTTTCTTGTGTAGCGACAGGTGTTTCGAGTACTGGCGATGCTCGATGCATGAATTATATACTCAGTGAATACCGAAAAAATCTTTTTCGAGTCAACTTTAAGCTCTTTTCTGACTCTTGAAACATGAAAATATTGTCGAGCACTTGTCGTTTCGAGCTCGTTAATGGTTACAAAACATCGTGTCCCCAGTAAGTTTTTACTTTTTCTGGCTGGAGGCACTATTTATGAAAAGTACTCCTTGACTGAAATGGTCAAGCAGTTCTCTCTAGTATCGTTTTCTACCTTTTCGGGCTTGAGAGACACAAACATACGAAAAAGGACCATTTGGAGTTTTCTTTTCCATGTCTTTTTCAAACTCTCTAAATATGAAAAAGACTCCGAGTTTTACCTATGTCGGACTTGTTAAACCTTGACGACATTGGACTTTTCACCATGATGAGACCCGAGCTTCTCCTCCCTAGGGCTCATTAAAATTTCACTGGGTTGGATTTTTCCGAAGGACAAACTTATATTGCAAGCATATGCTTTCCCCTTCAAGCTTTTGTTTCAAAAATAACTGGGGTACTCACCAGCCACGATGGGGGAAAATTTGGAAATATTTTGTTGATTACTTACGGCAGCTTGTCGCTCTTGAACATCAACACCTTTTTGCTTCTAGCTGTGTTTGGGATATCCTCACTTCGTCATTGGCCTTTCGAGATTTGGGTTCTTCATTTTGCCTCATTCCATTTGATCTCAGTTGTCTCCTTACAACCTTCGATCCCTTGGTACCAATATGTTGCCACATTCTGGAGTCGTGTCGCTGATATGTTCAAGAGCTTAATCCTTCTACAGTTTGCTCCTCCTCTGATTCTATGTTTCATCCATCTTCATCTTGTTCCTTTGTCTCGCATCGTTGATGTGGGAAATATTATGGCCCTCCTGCGATGGATCACTTCCTGTCGACATCAACTCATTATCCAGGAAGTTGATCTAGAGACTCTTTCGGGTACCTTAGAGCTTGCATGCCTCAATGGCAAGTTTTTCGCATTCGACGACGGGCTTACATCATTGGTATTCGATCGAATGATTTCACAAGTGTTCGACTCCAACTCATTCTTCACACTTTGTTGATTGTACTCACAGTACCTTGAGAACCATTGACATTATTGGTGGTCTCTCTTGCGCTTGTTAACAGTGCACATCATTGACCGGTAATCAAGTGATTTTCTAGTATGCTCGACTTCAGCACATCTATTTGCCTATTAGAAATTGTACTATGATCGGGTTGGATTCAAGAACCCGACTCAGATTACATAAGTTCGGGTTGCGTGGATTGGTTCGTGATTGCATACATGACTCTTTGATTGGATGGTTGTGACCATACCTAAGTCTTTCTGGATGGCTGCGACCATACCTGTGTTTTCATGTGGTCTTTTCGACTGGATGGTTGCGTCCATACCACAGACCAGTTCTATTTGTCTTTTGGATGGCTACACCCATACCTCGACTACATGTACTTCTTTCACTATCAGAGATATCAATTGTACTTCCGTCTACAAGTTCTCCACGATGGTTTTTTGGTCCAGTTATGGTTTCGTAAAGCATTTCACCCCTCCCACTCTCTCGGCCTTCATGCTTTAGGAGGCATTTGTTACAAAGTTTTTTGTCACCAACCCCGCATCCCTTGATCCTTGGTAGAGTCAGTCCCTGAATGGCATCTTCTCTATTTCATACATCAAAATATGTGTCCACATCTTCCATATCACTCAAGAAGATTAACCATGCTCATTAATCCTGAAATTGACCCTTTTTACCTATGTTTCAAGATAATTGCAAGACATCAGTACCCTGCCTGGGACGATGGCCCAGAGTGGACAAGAACCTCACGACACCATCGCAAGAGTACATATGTTCCCATCGACGGTCGGATTTTAGGGATCGTCGCAGGTCATCAATATCCTGCCTGCAACAATACCCTGAATGCAATAATGCCTCGCGATGTCATCTCTGAGTCTCAATGTTTGACCCGCCACGACCCAGATATGGCGAATTAGTTCAAACATAATGCTTCTAGGTGGTTCTAGAGCTGGTTGTTGGGTCAAAGAAGTTCACCTCTCCTCATTTGAGATGGTGGTTCCTCCTTTTGAGTAACCTCCCATGAAGATAAGCTTCCTCTCCCCTCATTTGTGGAGGTTCCTCCTCTTATAAAATCATCCTCCATGGCTATGATCAGCTAGTTCTGGATAGTTAGCAAATTAGCTAGTTCTTCATGTTGGATTGATAGCTTACAGTTTGGATAGCTGATAGCCTAGCAATAGGTTGTGGATTGATAGTGCGAAATGGTTCTGTAAGAAGGAAGCCTTGTTGTGATTTCCTTCGTCTCATACTTGTGCTTTTGGGTGAGAGAGAGAGTCATCAGTCCTTCTAGGAGACCTTTGAGAGTGAATGCTTATGGAGACATACTGATCGGACCCTTCAAGGAAGCTTGCGGCATCAAGGCATGGTTGTAAGCTTTACTGTTGTTTATATTAATACAATCAATGGTTATTTCCTATATCATGTATGAAATGTCTGTTGATAGCTTATGGTTCCTTGACTCGATAAGTAGATAGTTCGTCGTTGTGCTCTATTGTGTGTTTTGTCATTCTCTTATGTTGTTTCAAGTGGATCATTCATTAAGGAGAAGAAAGCGATAGCTGAAGCAACGTGATGAAAACTTCATCAAACACCGGTATAAGGTAGGCCTCTTCAACGATAATTATTTAAGGAATTAGCTATTGTCTTTGTCTTGCTGTGACTAGACCCACTCTAGGGCTAGAGGGGTTGCCTCTGTCCGTAAAGGGAACTTTCCTGCATCACAGACCCAAGCGGGAAAAATGATGGATGGAGTAATAATGAATGGAAAAAGGGGTAATATAAGCGAATAAGGGAGCGATACCATGTAACCAAAATCAGGGTTTCCCATGAAATACCATCCCTGGTACCCAATGGTTAGTAAAAGAGATCCCACAGGACTAGAATCCAAGGTTAATACCTAAAAGGGTCTATTTGACAAAAGCATAGACCTAGCCCATTATTTCCGTTGAATCCCCCCATTAATCCATACCCAAAAGTGTCCATGATAAGAAAACTATAATATTCAATTTCCAAATGACAAGGCATACCTTTAGATTCGGGAGGCCCACATTCAAATATACGATCATGGCAGATGGGCGAGGGAGCACATGGTTGGCTTAGGTGGCAGAGCATATGGCACAATGAGATAGCTGGTGGCTGCAAGGGGTTGCTAGTTGTCAGCTGAGGACCATATTAGAGAAAAAAATCGTCCTATGGATATCACCCACAAAATGGTGGGTAACATCTGACTCCAAGTGGGACGTGATCGCTCGAAGAAATGGGTGAAGCTACTCTAACAGGAGGTCATAATCACTCCAGCAATCATCTCTTGGTTGTTGTAGACCTATCACCTCCACATACAATAGATGGAAGAACACGGGGCAACATGCTTTCGCAGTGTCTCATGATTGCACATGCTAATATGTTAGGCCATAAAATCAACAAAAAATAAAATATGCATATATGCACCTATCTACCATGAAAAATAGCATATGATGTTATTTCTAATGGGGAAATTATCATGCAATGCATCCTACCCTAACATGCACGTGATAATTCCAACGATAAGTGTAATCATAAATCCAATGCAACCAACATATCATCGTATCAATATACATATGCCTGCTAGTATGACTACTCATGTAGCAAATCCCAAAGTGAATTCAAACCCAAACACATGGAGGATGTTGTGGGTGGGGGGTGGGAAAATATGATGCCTACATATGGATGATTATGTGAGAAGAGGAGAGAAAAGTATGTGATCTAGTCTGTGAGATTTTCTCTTGAAACCAAAACATAGAGATGTCAACAACCAACCTCATAAACCTTTGATTGATGGAAACCTCTAGCATATCACTTCCATCATTGCCCTTATTATTTATGTCGGGGCTTATGGCCTTCATTCGGTTATGATTAGTGGGAAAGGGAGGCCCACAAGATAGAGAAACACAAGTAAGTTTCTCATTATGATTACACTGGAGAGGGGAGACTGTGGAGTGATTGAAATCCTGAGGGTGCATCCAAAGAGGAAAAGTATAATTGGTGAAGGGCTTTTCCTTGACACTATACTCGGGTGAAGGGCTCACAGTTACTTGACATCATATGACCAAGGGTGATTGAATCACTAGATGAAGACTCAAGATGATGACCAATAGGAAAAAGGGAGAAAGAAATATTGCAATCAAAAGGTTGTGGTTTCCCAAAATCATAATCTAAAGGATCAAGTGATTTGAACATAGAATCATACTAAGGATAAGTTGGAGCCTTATCAATTTCCTTAGTATCAAAGATCAGGTCCCTCCCAAAAGGAAAATTGATCACTTCCAATTGCCCCTCTTTATGTAAAGGAAAATGAAGATTCTTCTTCCCAAGGGTATCAATGGGTATGTCATCATAAATAATGCATGAGGGGAAGGGAACACCAATCTCATCCTCATCCTCCTTGTTGGTGTCGTAAATGGGAGCACAATCAAATTGAGGACCAGCAATTTCCAATTTCTCCTTTTCAATACAGACATAATCTTCAATGTCATCTTTTAAGGGGCTAATGGGATCATCTCTCCCAAGGTTTTCAAAAGAAGATTCATAGGGAGTAATATCCTTGAGCAAGGTAGGGTTGGTCTCAATTTCACTTTTCATAAATTCATCCTTCCTAGCACGTGTCCTCAAAATCATCAATTTCATAATGTGGACCCAAGGAGGACTCATCTTCTTGCTCATTACATAGATTCTTAATGTCTTGATGATGCTCGATGAAAGCTTTAGATTCTTAATGTCTTGATGATGCTCGATGAAAGATTTCCCTTGGATGTTTAATGTAAGGTGTACTTGAAAATGTCTAAGAAATCCCTCAACGAACTCTTCAATAGATTAAATGCTCCTAGGTTCATGATCATTCAGCCATGAGTTATGACCACCAAGCGACCCCATGAACAACAACATAAGGACATCTTGGTGGACAGCCCTCTCTCTTGAATCATGTGCATTAAATCCTTCTACATGGTCAATTGCGGATAGTGGATCACCATCAAACATGGGCACCCCACATACCATCCTTCCCACAACATGATTAGGATGTCCAGGGATGCTAGCAATGTCCAAAGCAGGAAATTTACGAAAGAATGACAACCTATTTGAGGTATATATGAAACATATGTAGGAGTCACCAGGGTGGAATTAAAGATGCCTAGAAAAATGTTTGCTTCACCCGACAAGCATCGACCTTAAAGTTCAATGAAGAACTAGGGCTTCGTTCTTCCAATGGAGTCGTCAATAATGATATGTCAATATGTCATGTAGGGAACGAAACACATGTTTCATGTCCCCGGCAACGGCGCCAAATTGTTACTGCTCAAACTAGTAGGGCACCTAAGAGGGGATCCCTAAAGGGAAAATGCTAGGTCAAGGGCAACAAATGGAGACTTATCCCACTATCACCTCAGCTAAGGCTCCCTTCTAATTACGGACTTTTACTGATTGGAGGAGACCCGATATGTATGGAGTCATTAATTATAAGTCAATGGATATGAGTGACCCAAATAAACCCTTTCCCAAAAAAGTTTGAAGGATGGAGCTTGCTTGCTTTCCAAGCAAGGTACTATGTATGCTAGGGAAAGGAAGAGAGGATTTGAGGGTTGGGTTTATGGGATAAGACTTGTGAAGGAGTTCCCCAATCCCTAAAGTCATTTTTAGAATTGGTATCTCGAATGGTTCTTGAAGAATTATCTTTTAAAAGAGTGGGACTACACGGGGCCAAGTGGACCCAGGTGGGAAAATTGGTGGATGGGGTAATAATGAATGGAAAGAGGGTAATATAAGCGGATAAGGGAGCAGGACCACGCAACCAAAATCAAGGTTTCCCGTGAAATACCATCCCTGGAACCAAATGGTCAGTAAAAGAGATCCCACAAGACTAGAATCCAAGGTTAATTCCTAAAAGGGGTATAGGGGACAAAAGCAGAGACCTAGCCCATTCTTTTTGTTGAATCCCCCCATTAATCCATGCCTAGAAGTATCCATGATAAGAAAACTACAATACTCAATTTCCAAATGACAAGGCATACCTTTAGATTTGGGAGGCACACCTTCAAACATACGATCATGGAAAATGGGCAAGGGACCACATGGTTGGCTAAGGTGGCAGAGAAAATGGAAAAATGAGCTAGCTGGTGGCTTCAAGGGATTGTTTGCTGCCTGCTGAGGACCATCTTGGAAAAGAAATTTCTCCTAGGGATATCACCCACAAAATGGTCGGTAAAAGGCACAACTGCATTAGGTTCATCCTTCTTATTTTGCCTTTAGCCTTATCGATTTTGAACCATACTCAGAGATGTGAAGGTGACTTACATGCTCATATTTTTTAGGTCTTCTAGGGTTTAAAAACAAATTATTTTTGAAGCCATAAAGAAAGTTTCCTTTTTTGTTAACTGGAATCAAGTCAATAGAGTAAGATGTTTCAAGATCTTCCACAAAGATCTAGACTCAATCAATCAATACTTTGTCTCTATTTATCGAGCTTCAATAGACTCAGCTATACTTCTGGGTCCTTTTAAACATACCCTAATGCTTTCTCGGCCCACTAAGGCTTTTCGACTTATCTAAAATTAAGCTAAGGTATTTTCGCTATCTGGACTTGCTGAAAATTGTGTAACTAGGTTTGATCCTTCATAAATATAAAATGTACTTTTGATTCTTGTATATTGTAAAATGAAAGAAAATTATTATTATTATTATTATTTTTGGAGCATGGGCTTCATGCTCAAGGTCTTGTATTTTAGAGTTCAAGCACTCATTGAGTGCTTCTAGGGTTTGTCCTACGCCAAAAAGTCAAAAGAGTCATTGTCATATGTTGAAGACCCCTTCAGGCACATTGTAACTTTTAAAAAGAATTATTTTTGTATTTTAAAGTGGCAAGAAACCCTCCAAGACCAAACTGGTGTGCCAACAAATAAGTCGATATAATTTGAGGAACTTCATCCACCTTGGAAGCATATATAGGAGGGAACTCAACCTCCTAGAGACACAATACATTCTCTCGTGAAGTGAGTGAAGAAGAATAAGAAAGAGGCAATTGAAGGAAGAAGGAGAGCGAAGATCAAGCGTTTGGGCTATTTTCTCTCTTTCTCCTCACACGTGCGAAGGAAGGAAGCTAGAGTTTATGTTGTTGGGTTAGGGTTTTGATGCTACAAGATCAAACTTGGAAGAAGTGCAAAAAGAAGATCGAAGGAGGACTCATTAGGTCATCCCCAAGCCCTAGAAGATAAAGAAATTCAAGTGAAGGTCTGAAGAAGTCTTGGAAGGTCTAATTAAGCTCACACGTGCGAAAGAAGTTGTTGTTGGGAGGGCCGAAAATTTGAAACCTACAGTAGAGGTTGAAACTTTGTTGTTGGGGGTCAAAATAATGTTGTTGGAAGAGACTTGAATGGGCTTGACTTGGACAAGGAAGCACGTCATCAAGAAGGTTGGACTTGGTCTTGGAAGGATGCTAGATTTGGTCTATAGGTCTTGGAATTCGTCAATTGAAGAATCTATAAGAAGAGAAGAGATTTACGGGTTTTTCTCTCAAGTAGAGAGGTTTTGGCCTTAGCTTGTATCATATATCCTATGTTCGTGTGTATTATTGTTCTTGTTTTGGTAGTTGTTTGATGATAAGAGCGAATGAAATAATAAGAGAATAAGCTAATAAGTAAGAAAAAGTAAAAAGACATCACAAACAGTTACCATAGAAAGAGAAATCAACCTATTTATCGCCCTGTAGATTTCTCAACAGGATTGACCCTTGTTAAGGCACGGATTACACAGAGTTTTAGTGACATCTCTTCCTAAAATCGGCCTGAACAAAACCCTAACCTGGATTCTCTTCTCACTTCCTATGCTAACTTGGCTTCTCTTTGTCCTTACACCTTCAAGGTTGCTCTTCAACCATAACATCGATACCATGTTGATTTTTCATAGGATATTCTAAATTGGTAATTACTTCTTATGATTTCTTTAGTTACTCTTATCTTGCATTCATATTCGTCATAAATCAATTATAGAGAAGATCTCAACAGTAGAAACTAAATTCCAGTGGGATCATAAGGAGATTGCCAAACAAGAACACAAAAATTTACCATGGGAAAACCCACGTGGCAAAAATATAGCAACCCTTTTCTTTGAGAAATCATTAAGTTCAACATAGATACATCAAGTCAAACATAAATTCATAGCCCTAGTCAAACTACCCTCTATACAAGTCATAACGTTTCCCAACAAACTTGACCTAGTCTACTTAGAATTTGGCCATTTGTTTGCCTCATAACTCGTCTTTTGTCTACCTCAAAGCTCAGCCTTTTGCCTACCTCATAGCTCAACCTCCTGCCCAAAGATTCGATCTACCTCAGAGCTTGCTCTGTCACAAAGAACAAGGTCTTAGTCTTCCTTAGTTTAGTCTGCCTGCGCTCAGTCTTCCTCAGAGAATAGGACTCGTTTCTACCTCAGAGAATAAGCTCTTTATGAACAGAAAAGTGATCTGAATTTGCTTTCACGGAGATGAGGTTGAATGTCCATATATATATATATATATATATATATTATATATATATATAATATATATATATATATTAATATTAAATGAACCCAAGCAATGTGTCTATAGGGGCAAGTCGACCTGTCCTTCTTAAAGGGCCGACTTCACATTTTAGAGGCAAATATAATTTGAAAATTCAAATTTCCCTCTTTTTGAGGCTGACATAAAGAACATGTTGTATATTCATCATTTCAAAGGCTAATCAATGAAAATACATGAAGAACATGTTTTACATTTTACTTATATATTTCAAGGGCTAAAATACTAATTATGAAGACCGACCATAGCTACAACATTCAACAAGGATAACATGATGTTTTCCTTGAAAAATGTATACATAATCTCATATCTTCACGAAAGTTAACAAGTGATAAAATTGATGTCTCCCTGTCAAATAAATAAAAAGTAACATTTTTATTGAGATAAACAAATACTTTATATTAGTAAGCATAATTAAGAAATTTTCCCTTAAACAAGTGATTAACTAATGAGCAAGAATCTTGAAAGTTACACTCTAATCAATAGTTATTGAATAAGTTGTAAATTTGATTTAAACTCAACAAGAATATTCCCTTCCCATTATACTAAGAATTTAATTATATTCCCTATCTTTTTTTCTCATAAATTTTCCTTTTCACAAGGTCACCACATACTTAACCCCGTGGATTAGTTCAATCAATAGAACCATATTCCACATAACATTACCAATAAAGAAGTACAAGTCAGGTTTAAATCTGGTCAAGTCTCTTGAAGTTACCAATGGCTATTGTTGTTTTCATTCAAGTCACCCCCCATCTAGATATTCAAGGAAGAGTGGGGACCTACAATATATTCTTGGAAAATCAAAAAATGTTCACCATACAATTATAATCACCACTAAAACTTACATTTTCTACCATCACCATACACACTTTTCGTGTAATTTGAGCATATAATGAAATTCAATCCAGCGAGCAATTTTTTCAATTCAAAATTTTAATATCCAAACATACAAGAGTGAGTTAGGGTTTGAAGGCCTTGATAAATTCCAACCCAATTATGCAACAAAGCACAAATTTATTTCCTTTCCAATAGCAATTATCCAACCAAAATGAGCCACCTGACAACCCTAGGTGTACTCTTCTTCCTTTAGAGTCCCACCACACTACATGCAACATCAAAGAAGAGAGTAGTGTAATCAATCAGCCAAGCACTACAAACCACAATACGTACATGTACACACCAAGGATTGTGCTTTCAGCAACTCTTAGAATTCAAGAGAAAATTTAACCTTCACTAAGCTAAGAATGTTGCAAGAAAGAATGTCACCTCCAACCCATCAAGCTTCAAGTGGTCATGTCGCCTCCACTTATGCTTTAAATCAAAGGCATTGCAATATCACCTCCACATGCTTTAGTAGGTAGTTGCTTTCTTAGTATTAGCTTATTTAATCTAGGAGATGCTTTCACACTCCCACCTTGTACCTTCTTTTTATGTACTCTTTTAAACCATTTCTCCTCTTTTAAACAAGAAAAAGGAAAGGATCCCCTCCTCACTTCTAATTCACCGACTTGCATGTTCCCACCTCACCGCATACAAAACGCATGTTATTTTTTTATGAGATGTTGTTAGTCAAGTCATATGTTCCTCTTTCTATTTCTCACATTTGTTTTTCAAAATTATGCCAATTGCTATCTAAACTATTTATATTCCCCCACAGATATGCATAAGTTAGTGTATGTTTTCTTAACCAATTAGCATTACACTAACAATTTAAATTCAATTATTAGTTCCATACCATAATCTTCATGTTAATCATGCTTATTCATTCCTCCGTTACCAACCACCAAAGAATAAGGTCATTGACCACCTTCTCCCAAAGTGGAGGATAGCATTCCCCACCAAGATCATAGTTGGGCATTGTACCCCACCCGATCCATTAATCAATCATTATTTTCACACTTTACATAAGTCCCACACCTATGTAAACACTAGCTTGGCAAGGAGCAAACTTGTATCACACACATGCTCACTCACAGAGATCGCACATAGCTCTCTACTCAATTATGATCATAAATGAAGTCCTTGGTGGTTATGATCACAATGTGCAGCATGAGTCTCATATCCACATTCACGCTCACAATATTCATCATGTATAATCATAAATAACAAGTACCATGAGGCATTGCTACATCCCTATTCTTTTGTGCCAAGGACAACATATTTCCATAACATACCACATTCAAATATAGTTTCTTTCTATATTATTTTCAGCGTATATTACAATCCATTTTATAGTCGCAAAATTGAGATCTAATGTTGCATGAATTATAGGAATATTTTGAATTATGAGTAGATAGATAACCTCTATGAATGGGAGCTCTAAAACATATTTTGGAGCGGAGCAAAAGATTAAATTAATGCAAAACCTTAGCTATCGAGAAAATATAAAAGAACGCAAGAAAAAGCACCAAATAAAACCACTTTGTAAAGCAATTTAAATAAAGGGTTGCATTAGTTTAGAGAAGAAAGCATTTCTATTATGGTAATCCTAACCATCTTTAAAATGTGTAGAAAAAAACCTGATTTTTCAAAGTTAATACAAGATGCATTCAAATAACTGTGTTGAACAACATGGTAATCATGAACTAAAATCATAATATATTTTCTACTTCACATTAGATCAAGAATAAGATTTTGCGGGATATATAGATTTGATAGTCACCAGATATATGACACGATGAAAAGTGATTTTCCACGATAGTGGACATCAAAGTCTAAAGGTTGCTTTGGAAAATGACCAAGTAAATATATGCAAAAGTAGATAAAAAATCGTCCTTAGGAAAATTACAGATATAAACAACTTATTGAATGGGATTTATTGAAGATTTCTAAGTGTATACTTTAACTAAAAATCGAAGGGTCTTGACATTCAAAGACTTCGGGGCTGTGTTTGAAAGGAGAAACGGAAATTAAATCAAAGTGATCAGAATAAGAGGTGGAAAAAATATATCCAATTTTATCACTATAAATTATCACTTGCTTGTATGCTATTAAACAGAATGCATCATAAAAGAGAGAGAGCAATACCATCATGGAGATAGCAAGAAGAATGCTTAAACGTAAGAATTTGACACATCATTCTTGGCATTAACCAATCTATACAACAATTCCTCTATTGAATAGAAACCCAACAGTAGTCAAAACATTACACCTAAAGAACCTGTAGCAGTACGAACCATGTGCTTAAAATAATGGTATGTTGTGAGCGAAGGTGTAATTTTCCAGGAACTATAATTGGTGATTATTCAAATCATGTGAGAAGGCTACTTTATTTAATAAAATCCAACAAGACAAGGAAGATTCAAGAGACCAGTGATAAGACAACCCAGAGAAAGCAACTGGTGATAAGACATCAGCATAACCCAAGAAGATTCGAAAGTGGTGCTTGCCCACTGAAACACTCGAAACCATAAGAATTATCTCAAAACAATGAAGTCTAGATGATTACTACAGCCAACTTCAAATCAAGCACGTATAACTTTGATGATTTTGACTTTATACAAACTTGTCTCATTGAAGTATGCACGTGGAAGAAGGAATGGATCATAGAAATGGGGAATATGATTTCTTAGGCTAAAAAAGAGTATGGGTCTATGGAGTTGCCTAAAGGAAAAAGTGTAGGAAAATGTGTGATGGTAAGCAAGTGGACCGTGGTTCTAATGAGAAAGTATAAAAAAAAAAACGGTTAAATTGACAAACACACAAGGCTAACACACAAGGCTAGTGGAGAAAGGTAAAAGGTTCCACCTCAAAGGCATTAACTATGCAGAAATTGTTGTTGGTGAAGTTGAATACTATTAAAATGGTATATAGGTGGGACTACTTGCAAATCGATTCCAAACACTAAATTTCTAGAAATGTCATCCATACGCCCATAGTGTACGAGGATACAAGCAATATGAATATCGAGTATCCTACATAGAAGTACATAAAACAAGCCAAAGATCTTTTTCAAAAAAGGAGCACTTGCCTGTTCAATTGAAAAAGCCGCATGACTAGGATTAGTCTTCAGTAATATGAACATTTAACAAACAGGACCCACGCCCTTAATAAAAGAAGTTTTTGGATGTAAGAATAAAAAATGGTCACGAGGGGGCTAAAGTATTGAGAATAAAAATTGTTCATCAGTAGGGGCATGTTAAAGGTAACATGAAACAAGCCCAAGGCTTCCTACAAAAGAGGAAGAAGCGTTATTATGTCAAGTTGAAAATGGCAGATGGCTAGCGATAATCCTCATTGACATGAGCATTCAATAAATTAGACCCTGCTCTAAGGAAAATTTGGTCAAGCAATGTTAACGGAATTATACCAGAATGCGCAGAACTGGCCAGTCCAACCAGTTCCAACGTCATACTTTTTCAATGCGGTGTTTTGGACCAATTATGGCTGATTTTGTACCTAACTTTGGTAATTAATAATGATATTAAATTCTTAAAATAAAAGTCGACATTCTCTTTATCTTTGTATATTCGTTTTCTCAAAATTTAAGTTTAAGGAAAAAAAAAAAAAAAAATATAATATATATATATATATATATATATATATATATATAGAGGGAGAGATTATTAATATTTACTTAAATTTTTAACATTACCATTAATTGTTCATAGGTATTTGAAAGTGTTACCAACCTCATTGGACTTCATGTGGGGAAAGTAGAATTTTAGATCTCATCCAAAATTTAGCAAATATAAAGATTTCACGATTTCAAGATTAGTACAACTGTAAAGTTTCCACTAGACTCTATCATGTATGACAATGGAACTAACGTTTAATCAAAAGCACCAAGCTCTCTCGCATGACCCTAATGTCTCCATCGCTTGAGTGAAAGGTACATTTTTACTAGGGTCATGACAAGGGAGTTTAAATCAATTCCACCACAGCTAGACACTAATACCATATGATAAGGTTGTAGATTGTAGACTCTAAATTGTCACTATAGTTATTAGTATTATGCCTACCTTTTTACTCTAGAGACCACTTAGAAATTGTTTATCGATGTATTTTGGTTAATAGAGATGTATTGCACTTGGTGTTATTTTGGTTATATGCAGTCTTACTTCCTATATAAATGAAAACCTTTGCATGCGTGTGTATAAACCATGTAATTGGACACTTCCAAATGGCCGACGCGTCATATGTTTGCCTTGTTAGACACAAATACACAAGGATAAATGTTAGACATAGGTTTGGCACATGTCCTATTCATAGATCATGTACCTAATGTGTGCCCTCAACATGCCTCGAAATATGGACACATATATTGCGCAAGAGTGGCCCCCAACGCATAAAATCACACTTTTCCCCTCATTCAAGCTCATTTCTCTCGCAAGTTGGAGGTAAGTGAATTTGTCCACTAAAATTGAATTTTTTTCCTATAGCAGTTCATTTTCTTCATTTCACAAAAATCATAGCTCAATCATCAAGAGAGGTTTACAAGGGATGGGATTCAATGATTGAGTTGGTGAAGACCATTTTTTTACAGAATGAGTGCCCCAAGTATGAGACATCAGCAGAGACTTTTTCACCACCATACAAAATATTCTTGTCAATAAGTGGGATAAGAATTGTGCATTGTCGCATTTATTAGCTCACTCATTGAATCCCAAATACTACAACAACGATTGGCTCAACATTGGGCCTTCACACAAAGAAATTCCACAAGGGAGGAAGGATGCATTTATACGGATATATCATGATAGAGCATCACTTAATGAGGTGGAGACGGCCTCTGTAGAGTTTTCCACTAGCACTAGGATATTTGGGGGCTATGATGTGCTTAGAGATAGGGGGACAACAAGCCCTATGCTTGGTGGGAAACTTATGGGCCAACATACCTTCTTCTATATCATGCATCCATGAGGCTCCTCTCTCAGAGTACTACATCTTCTTGATGTGAGAAGAATTGGAGCACATATGGGAATTTGTATAGTTTAAACAAGAGCGAGCTTGCGCAGTCCAAGGTAGAAAAAATAGTGTATGTGCACACCAACCTCTTTCTTATTTACAGGTAGAGGGAGGAGAGATTGAAGGAAAAAACAAAGATGTGGGATGTGTTTCTTCATGATATGGGTATGGACAACAGTGTTGAGTTTGCACTGGCTAACTTGGATCTTAACGAATGAGTGCTAGAGATTATCACTTTTGATTATGGTGATCCTCATGGGGAGTCATCCTCCACAACAATAGATGAAAAGATTGGATTGGCTATAGAGGAGGATGGAGGAGAGAGGAGTCACAATGATGTTGATTTAGATAATGGTTACACGAAGGACTTGATAGTCATTAACTATGAGATTATTCCATCTATGGCTCTAGTATCTACCCTATTTTATATTTTCCATTAAAATTCCCACCTCCTATAGTAGCAACGACTACATATCTATGTATTACATTTTCATTATGATGACTTAATGAGAAAACTACAATTTATTGTTATAATTCTTTCTGTGTTTATCATCTTACTATCACTGATGTAGTGATAGTACTAGTTGTATGGTTGAATTTGAATCATCATGTAAATATTTTAATTTCTATGAAAACTTGAATCCATGTCTATATTTCATCTTTGTTTGTTTAATTCACTAATATATTCATCTTTGTTTGTTTAATTCACTAATATATATATATATATATATTATATATATATATATTATTCATGTTCCTATTTCCATGGTCCCTGTGTCTCGCATCAGACACTCGTATTTCCATGCCTACCATGTACCATGTCATCATGTCAAGTGGCTCTGTGTATAAATAGTTTGGATTCATATATGTTTTTTCAAATTTTAAATATTTAATATAATTTTTCATCGACGAGCATTTTGTTTTGTTTTCTTCCCCTTTTTCCCCTGATTCTTGTTTATTTCACATTTTGGAAAGTTGACCAATTCAATGACTGGTCCAGTTCTGATAACACTAAGAAATAAAAATGGTCACAAAGGAAGGATTTGAGAGGGGGGCAGGTATCAAAAATGTAATTCATGTTTGATTAGAAGCCTTAATTTTGCAAAACATTAAAGTTAAGGTTAATTTAGTACAGGAAGAAACAACACTAAGTTGATATACAATACTAAGAAACAATACAATATGAGAGATGGAGCTTCTACAGTGTATTTGTTGTTGTCGACCTTGTTGAGAAATCCAAAGGGTTGTAATTAGGATGATTTCTCTTATACTTGATAATTGTTTGTGATGTATTTTTAATTTTTCTTATTTATTAGTTTCTTCCCTTATTATTATGTTGTTCTTATCATCAAACTACCAAAAACATGAAGATCAATACTACATAAGAACACAAGGTTGTACACTACAAGCCAGGGCCAAAACCTCTCCACTTGAGAGCAAAACCCACAAATCTCCTCTTCTCATAGATTCTTCAAATGATGAATTCCAAAATCTATAAACCAAGACCAATACCCTTCCAAGACCAAGCCAAACATTCCAAATGATGTGCTTCTTCTATCCAAGACAAACCCAGTGAAATCTCTTCCAGGTGCACAATTTCGACACCCAGCTACAGAATTTCAACGTCCGCTACAAGTCTGAAATTTTTGGCCCTTGCAACAGTGTTTGCCTCTACACGTGTGAGCAAATTTAGGGCTTCCAAGGCTTCCTTTGACCTTCACTTGGGTTGCTTCTCCTTCTAGGGCTTCTAAGTGACCTTGTAGTCCTTTCTTCGACCTTCTTTCTGCAATTTTCACAACTTCAACCTTGCAGTTGCAAAACCCTAGCCTTATCTTCACACGTGCGAGAGAGAGAGAAAGAGAAATAACTCAAACACTTCGTCCTTCGTCCTTCTATACTTCTTTGCTTGCCTTTCTTTTGCTTCTTCTTTGTTTGGATGATGAGGAATGAATGAGTGTCCATAGGAGGTCGAGTTCCCCCCTATATATAGGCTTCCAAGGAGGAGGACATGCCTTAATGAGGTTGACTTCTTAGCTATCAGGCCGACTTGGAATTGGAGGGTATTTTGCAACTTTTAAATACAAAAATAATTATTTTGACATGTTACAATGCACCGAATGGGGTCTTCTTCATATGGCAATGACTCTATTGACTTCTTGACACTAGGACAAGCCCTAGAAACACTCAATGGGTGCTTGATCACTAAATAAAATGACCTTGAGCATGAAACCCATGCCACAAAAAATAACAATAATAATATTTTTTTCTTTTTACAATATACAAGAATCAAGTATAGATTTTACATTTATGAAGACCGAACCTAGTTACACATTTCAACACTGCCTCTTAACTAGGGAGGTATTGATAACGGTACATGAACATTCTCAAACTGAAGAGATTTCATAAGAAGAGTTGGATTGGTAAGTCATCTTATAAGCTATCATTTCAGATTCTCTCTTTGCATCTCATCATACCAACCAACGTTGTCACACAACAAAGCCTTGACTAACAGCTCTATTTCTCCGCAAAATGATAGCACAATGTTGGAGACACCAATGACTGATAGAAACCATCATCATTGTCTCTCAAGGCACATACCCCACCCAAGTGTTCAAAGGGTATGTGAACACAAACTTATGTCCTATTTGCAGGTAGAGGGTGTGAAAATTTCTGAATCTACACATCAGAAACCCCTACTACAATCACTAGTTTATCATCTCCTACTTGTTCTTTGCATTTAACAAGTTATTTAATTACTAAACATCGAACAAAAACACTATTGCAGCCTACACATATATACAAATCATGAACTAAAATAAATTGAGACAATCACACAAGGGACACCGTTATTTTTGGACAATTGTCCTCGAAAAAACCCAATTCGGGAAAACTGGTGCACCATATAGAGGGATTGTATTATTAAGCAGATTCTTGAATACAACTAGGGTGCCAAATGCAGCGCACCCAAACAGAGAATAGCCTTGGCAAAAGTACCTCTATCTGGAGACTGATATTTCGGCGAATCTAGCAACTGGATGATCAAACCCCACAGTTGACAAATGTTGTCCCCAGTGCTGGGCAACGATGGTTGTGCCAAGCTCTGCATTGGAACTATATCACCTCCTCTAAGAGTTGTGTCACCCTCTCAGTGAGCCTTACTTGCTCAGAAAGTCGATTTGTTGAACTGCTCTCTCTCTGCCCCACAAAAAAACTCCAGCGTTACCTCTAAGGGCTTGTGTCAGCCCTTCCAGCTTTTGCGTCACCTGCATCAGCCCTTCTGGCCTCTGCATCACCCTCTTTGGAGCTACATTGTCTCTCCTAGTGCCGCTCTGCCACTTTACTATGTATTCTTTGACCTTGGACTGAAGTCCCTCTGCCGAACTAACCCTCACTACAACTCAGATCACTAGCTTGATGTTCTCAGCAAACCACGCTCCAGAAAAATCAAACTCTTTGATCTCTTCGGTGTATCTCCAGCTGACCCTCAAGCCTCCTCTTATACTTTTTATGTTGATGAATCAACAGTCGAGATTAATTCCCTAATCAACAGCCAAGATTAAAACCGGCTTGATTCTCGTCACTTAGAACTTTTTCACCCATATTCTTATTAATACACATTCATATTTTTATTTTCCTAAGTTTAGACTTAGGAACCCATTAAAAATATTAATTATTTTAATAACTCTTCCTTCGAGTGGCATTTCTCCAAACGATTTCTGCATTCTGGAGATCTCATGTGTTCTAGCCCCTCCACCAAATTTCGAAGCTAGAGCACATTCGATGCTACCCAAAATCAACACTCCCTCTTAGCGAGAAATGTGCTCTAGCAATACTTCCCTATAGAAGCATTACACTGATCCACTGCATCGATCCTCTGTGTTGTTGATGCTTGATCTGTTGCCCTTCATCCACTGCACTGGTGCTTTCTATAATGTTGTCCATGACTCTGCCACTGCCACTACTACATTTGTATTGCAACTCCCTCTCAAAATGTTGCATCATGTTGCCCATAGCACTGCCACAACTAAATGTCGCACTGCAACTCAGTTACTGAGAAGTAAGTAACTGATACTTCACCCAAAAACTGACATCCTGGTCAATAGAGGAAATTTCAACCCCCACTCCGGTTATCAGTTCTCCTTATCACTTCATGCATTTAGTTTTAAATCCAAGCGTGATAAAAATTCTAAAATCTGGAAATAACAATATTTTATGAAAACACAAATTTAGATATTTCACAACTGTTGAAATTGCATAAATAAAACACAACAAAATTATGACAGCCACACAAAAAATAACACAGTGATTTTTGGTCAATGTGACCCTGGAAAAACCCCCTACAACTCTTGGGGAAAACCAGTTTGAGCTCTTCTTTATTTCTAAAAATTCTTTTACAGAAAAATTGAAATACACAGTAAAAGTTCCAACAACCACAAATTACAACTTATTTTGATTTATGTGCTTGAACTCCACCTCGAAAATAGTGCCAATCAGCGAACAGCCAAAACAAAAAATTTTACAGCAATAAAACAGCGTTAAATGTTGTACGGCCAGCCTCGAAAAACGTGCCCAAAACTTGTCCCTCTTCCTCGATTTCTGTGTCTATCCTGATGTACAGTTTCCTTGGGATGCATGCCAATAAATGTTGCTGCCCAGATTTGCTGAAATGTTTTCTTGCTACTCTCTTTTACTTCCTCACTGCTCATAAATTTTCTCCTTGTTCTCTCCTCTTTTTCTCAAATGCTCATAAAAAAATGAATAATCTTTTCCTCTTCTCTTCTCCTTTTATTCTTTAAATGACCTTTTGGGTTATCCTAAGATCTAATGGCTGAGATTCATTTAGATCTAGGGATGAGAATAAATGTGCATTTAATTCTTACTTTCTATTTTGTAACTCACTCACTTAGTTTTGTATTTTCATAGTCACTTTTTCACTTTTTAATTCTTCATTGAGTTTAATAAAGTCACATTTAAATTAGAACGTGACATTACCACTTATAAAATCACTTTTAAATTAGAATGTAACTTTACCACTTATAAAGTCACTTTTAAATTAAATTGACTTTACCACTTATAAAGTCACTTTAGGAGAAAAGTAAAAAAAATTAAAATTTGGACACTTTTCCCTAGGCCAGAGATCAAAGCCTTAGGGAACCACTTGTCCTCTGGTACCCAAATTTTAACATCAGTGTGGATGCTTCGTGATCCTCAAGCTACCTCTACTATTAATCTGTGTTTACCCTCTACTGCCACTCCGTTGTTGCAAACTGCTTTGTGCCTCTTGCATTGCCACAACATCCACTACGCTGCCTCAGACTTTGGCACTCTAGCAATGCCATTGTCGCTCCATCAAACCTTGCTCAACTGACACCCGTCATTTTTCTACTGCCGTTAAGGGCTCCCGTCGCTGTATGTGATCCAAGTCTTTGGGCACCTCAAGGATCTTGCCCTCATGTAGTCCTCTCGACTACAACTCCATGTCGCCCAACCTCTTCTCTAGAGGCACATAAGCACTCATGGCACAATTGTCATCCTCGACGTCCTTATCTACCTTTGCTGGCACAGTCTTTAAGTCAGAAGCCTCCCCCTTGCCTTTCTTCCTGGGGCACTGAATGGCATAATGTCCTAGTTCCCGACAATTGAAGCATCTGACCTTGGTTATGTCCTTCTTCTTCCTCTTATGTTGCCCCTGTTGTGCCATTGATGCAAGAGTTGCATCCTCCTCCTCCTTGACCCGGGTTCCCTGACACTACTCCCTACCTTGGTCAACCTACTAAGCTCTTCCTGTCAAAGAGTTGCCCACATCTCCTCCCAACTGGGGAGAGTCGCTCTGCCAAAATACTTTGGGCAAATGTCTCTCAGTCCTCAGTCACTGCATTCAAGCCAGTCTTGACTATGAACTTGGGATCTGGTGTAGACCCCACAGAACTCAACTGGTCGTGAATCCCTTGCACCCTGAGAAGGGAGGGATCTATCTCCTCTCTTTTCTGCATCTGGTATTCTCTCAGTTGATTTTCTAGTAGCATCTTTCGTTGCACAAAAGAGCCCTGGTACAAGGTGGTTAGAGTCTCCCACATCTCCTTTGTTGTTTCCTTCTCAGCAATGTGTGGTACTACATGATCTTTAACCATGTCTAGGATCATGCACTTGGCCTTCGCCTAGGCCTCCTCGTACTTCTATACTGCATCAGCGTCAACCGGAACAACAACCACTTTCAAGGCAGAGTCATTGATGCGATGTTTGTCTAGGATTGCCAGGATCTTGGCCTTCCAAATGACAAAATTGGATGCTCCATCCAATCTCTACTCAAGAAAATAGGACTGCTTCTCTTCTCCCTCTCCTGTCGTCAATCTGGCAAGACTTCAATCTGGATTCCTTGGGTGTAAGAAACCCTCTAAGGAACAAACTCTTCTCGACTCCCTCTGAGTCTTGATTTCCCTCACGGAAATCCTCCGGCCAACTATCGAATTGCTCCTCCAATCCTCTTTTGTTGCTGCAACCCGGATCTAGATTTCTTAGCTAGAAATCTGTCAAGGTAGTGATTCCCTCTACCTTGGTTCAGTCACTTTAGACAATGTTCTGCACCGACAGAAGCAACGCCCCACCAGCGCCTCAAAACAAAATCTGTTATGCTCCCTTAGCCCCGACAATTGAAGAATCTGAGCCCTTCTGGCTCTACGCAATCACTACATGAGCTTGATCAGCTCCTCTTGGCCACTACGTCAATCCTTCCTGGCTTAGAAAGATGACGTGGCACTGTGTGTGCCTGGTCTGCCCTCCTCTGCTTTTGCGTTGGCCTGGACAGCTGAAGCAACTACTGCGTGGGCTTCTCTTAGCTACTGCGTCACCCTCCCTTGGCTCAAAGTGCTAACGCAGACACTCCGTGAGCGTCTGCGTCACCTTTTCTGCACTATGTCACTCCTATGTCTCTGGCTTTGAAACAGCGCTATCACTTAGGACAGCTGCATTTGCACAACAATTCTTTGGATTTCTTGGTTGGTGTCTTCAGTGTCTTGTGATCTGCGATGCTCTGATATCATGTGAAATTTTCTAAATCTACACATCAGAAACCCCTACTGCAATCATTGGTTTATCATCTCCTACTTGTTCTTTGCATTTAACAAGTTATTTAATTACATAAACATCGATGAAAAACACTATTGCAACCTACACATATATACAGATCATGAACTAAAATAAACTGAGACAATCACACAAGGGACACCGTTATTTTTGGACAATCGTCCCCGAAAAAACCCAATTCAGAAAAATCGGTGCAACATATAAAGGGTTTGTATTATTAAGCAGATTCTTGAATACAACTAGAGTGCCAAATGCAGCTCACCCAACAAAGAATAACCTTGGCAGAAGTACCTCTATCCGGAGACAGAGATTTTGGCGAATCCAGCAACTGGATTATCAAACCCAACATATGACAAATGTTGTCCCCAATGTTGGGCAGCGATGGCTGCTCCAAGCTTTGCGTTGGAACTGTGTCACCTCCTCTAGGCGCTGTGTCACCCTCTCAGTGAGCCTCCCTTGCTCAAAAAGTCGACTTGTTGAACTACTCTCTCTCTCTGCTCCACAGAAAAACCCCAGCACTACCTCTAAGGGTCTGTGTCAGCCCCTCTAGCTTCTGCGTCACCTGTGTCAACCCCTCTGCCCTCTGCGTCACCCTCTCTAGAGCTACATTGTCTCTCCTGGTGTTGCTCTGCCTCTCTGTTATGTATTCTTCGACCTTGGACTAAAGTCCATGTGCCGAACTGTCCCACACTGCAACTCAGATCACTAGCTCCATTTTCTCAGCAAACCACGCCCCAGAAAAATTGAACTCTTTGATCTCTTCGATGTATCTCCAACTGACTTTCAAGCCTCTTATATTTTTCATGTTGATGAATCAACGGCTGAGTTTAAGTCCCTAATCAACAACCAAGACTAGAACTGACTTGATCCTCGTCACTTAAAACTTTCTCACCCATATTCTTATTTTTTTTCTAAGTAAGACTATTCTATTATTCACATTAAAGGAGTACATTTACAACATTACGAGCAAAAAGAACCAGCTGTCCAGTAGGAGAGGCAACATGGAACAGAGAAGTGTTCAAGAACAGAGAGGTTGAACCAGACCATGTTTTGCAGTCCTGCGCAGGGGAACCAGAGGAGCACATTTTAGCCTTTCTAAGCTTAACCAGATTTACAAAACAAACACCCATGACATCGACACAACAACAGCCGCATAACCTGAAAAGAAGCTGCATTGCTTGGATTAAGCTTCAGGAATCTCCTCCACAATCCTGCACCACCCAACATCAGCCAAGTCCTAAGCATGGACCTCCTCATTCGCAATCGAACCCGGGGGCACAGGCTCCATCATTGTGTCATTGACGTTGATGGCCGACGTCTCCATAGCTCTCGAAGAACCTGCAATTGGCATCGAAACTGTTCCCTGGACCTCCCGTTGAACACTGGATTCGCCCTCTTCTTGGGCTTCCTCGAGAAAAAGCACAGATACATGGGCAATGATCCGAGGACGGTTCAGGGCGTTGTTGAATGTGAAGATCGCAGAACCGAAGGAGGTCGAGGACGAGGAACCTAGAGAGCTGGGTTCAAGAATTTGGCTGGGCCTCAAAATGCTCTCTCTTCCGTTGCGAGTGCTATGGTGCTGACTAGAAGTAGCATCACCAGAAGAAGGGCAAGAAGGCGCACCCCGAGAGGTGCCTCTGCGGCTGAGCATTCTTTGGCGGAGCCGACGCATGACAGCAGGACAGAACAGAACACCTTTATGAATTGCAGAACAGACCACCGAAGAGATATGTCTAAGACCATACACACAGACTAACGGACGAGAGCCCAAAACAGTCGCGGGAGTCGAGGAAATAGACAGAGGCTTCGAGCTAGCTGAGCCAAAGCCCAACCCATACAACACAAGAAACAGCAGAGTAAACCGATGGCGGAGGCTGGTTATAATGCGCCTTCCCCTGCCTCGAGACACTCCAGCCATAACTGTGGCATTCATGGGAGCCGAGATCCAAAGCAAGACATCGCGTGTGGAGGTGAACGGTGTATTAATGCCTCCATTATACGTTCCTTTAAACCAGGTGATGCCCACCTGCTTGTGACCCTCCCTCCACATGGAGTCGGCTCCGTTGTATAGGGCTGGCAGGTGGCGGCTTTTCACAGCCCACTCCAGTCCCATCACCATGAATGCGTCCTTATACACCGCATCCGGGGTCACCCATATTCTTTTTAATACACATTAATATTTTTATTTTCCTAAGTTTAGACTTAAGAACCCATTAAAAATATTAATTATTATAATAGCTCTTCATCTGGATGGAATTTCTCTAGACAATTTCTGCATTCTGGAGATCTCATGTGTTCTAGCCCCTCTACCAAATTTCGAAGCTAGAGCACATCCGATGCTACCCAAAATCAACATAGGGAGTGGTTGAAGGAAAAAACAAAGATGTTGGATGTGTTTTCTCATAATATGGGTATGAACAACGGTGTTGAGTTTGTACTTGCAAACTTGGATCTTAATCAACTAATGCTATAGATTATCACTTTTGATGATGGTGATCCTCATGAGGGATCATCCCCACAACAATAGATGCAAAAATTAGATTGGATATAGAGGACGATGGAGGAGAGAGCAGTTGCAATGATGTTGATTTTGATAATGGTGACACAAAGGACTATTCATAGTCATTAGCTATGAGATTCTTCCATCTATGGCTGTGGTATCTACCCTATTTTATATTTTTCGTTACAATTCCCAACTCCTATAGTAGCAATGACTCTACATCTATGTATTACATTTTCATTATGATGACTTGATGAGAAAACTTCAATTTATGGTTATAATTCCTTGCATTTATCATTTTACTATCATTGATGTAGTGATAGTACTAGTTGTATGATTGAATTTGAACCATCATCATGTAAATGTTTTAGCTTCTAAGAAGACTTGAATCCTTGTCTATATTTCACCTTCCTTTGTTTAATTCACTATAATATATATATATATATATATATATATAATAGAGAGAGAGAGAGAGAGAAGAGAGAGACTTAAAACATTTACATGATGATGATTCAAATTCAATCATACAACTAATACTATCACTACATCAATGATAGTAAAATGATAAACGCAAGAATATTAAACCATAAATTGATATATATATATATATATATATATATAATATATAATATATATAGGTCCTTGTGTCTCGTATCTCCATGACTACCATGTCCCATGTCA
The DNA here is from genome assembly GCA_000404065.3 of Pinus taeda. Taxonomy (NCBI): domain Eukaryota; kingdom Viridiplantae; phylum Streptophyta; class Pinopsida; order Pinales; family Pinaceae; genus Pinus; species Pinus taeda. Next base: position 156,689 of record APFE030608409.1, on the reverse strand, counting down.
TCATGTTAGGTGACTTAGTGTATAAATAGTTTGGATTCGTATGGATGCACATTAATATATATGTTTTTTCAAATTTTGAATATTTTTTATAAATTTTTATCGACCAGATTTTTGTTTTGTTTTCTTCCACTTTTTTCTCGTTTCCTGTTTATTTCACATTTTTGGAAGTTGACCAGTTCAATGACTCGTGCAGTTCTGCTAACACTGGTGTAAGAATTAAAAAGGGTCACAAAGAGAGGATTTGTTGAGGGGGAGGAGGGAGAGGCAGCAGGTATAAAAAAATATAATTCATGTTTGATTAGAAGCCTTATTTTTGCAATACTAAGTTGTGATACAATACTAAGAAATTTAGTAAGAACAATATTAAGTTGAGATACAATACTAAAAAATTTAGAAATTTAGTACAGGAAGAAACAATACTAAGTTGAGATACAATACTAAGAAATTTAGTACAGGAAGAAACAATACTAAGTTAAGATACAATACTAAGAAACAATACAATATGAAAGATGGAGTTCCTACAATATATTTGTTGTCGTCGACCTTATAACTCAAACATGCATCCCAATGAGAGATACCAATGTGCATGTTATAGTTAACAGATACAACTTTGCTTAGCACAATTAATACAAGGCATATGTGTGTCAGGTACATGAGAAACCAGGCTCTTTTTGTAAAATAGAGTAGGTGGCATTCTCTCCCTCAAGATTGCATAACAATACAACAGAAGAACATATGACTTGGGCCTTCAACAATATAAGTGCTTTAGACTCATAATATCCACATCCTAACAAAGGACAATATATAACAGAGAACGATTTTCTAAAACATGTTCTTTAAAGGCCAATTCAAATATGTGAAACTTGGAACAAAAAGGTGGTGCTCCCTAAACATGCTGCTTTTGGGAAAACCAAAAAAGAGGTACCAGAGACACTCCATCGAAAAGGCATGCAACAATAAGATAAGAAACAATTTTACACGCATTTTCCATGATGTTCTCTTTGTTCTTTCACTAACAAATATTGTGGGGAGTAAACCACTAAAACAAATGGGCTACATCCCCCAAATTTACTATCATCATTTCATCCAGAGACATCATTTTTCCGTCAATAAACATTGAAACTACGAAAATCTTAACTGTCAACAACCATAATACTTGTTGTTTAACTATATTGACAAGAAATTTCTAGGATAATGGAAGCGAAGGTATATATTATGAAAAGTAACTCCATAGAATAACGCCTTAGAAAAAGGTCACAAAATGACATCTACCTTCTCCTCCTTACTATTTCGTTCATGGTCGGAAAAGTGAGTGGGACAGGGAGTGAAATTTTTAGATTATTTTGTGAACCACGAGCTTTACAGCCCAATTCTTGGTAACGAGATTTTACATCTGGAACGATCATTTTCAAATCTGCTGCAATATCTGATGGGTGAGTTTCAAACCCATCTGCCATAAGAGTTAGTACAAGGATATAACTGATAAGCAGGTCTGTTTTTTCCCTTGATTGTGTGCTCTCTTTTGAATCTGTAAATAGCTTCAAAAATTTAGCAAGAGTAACACCAGGAATTTTTGATGACTCCATTAGACGTGCTGTTTCTTTGTCACCTGTGTCATGCTCTAGTGTAGTCCTTGCCTTCAATAACCTTTTAATGGCATGAAATGGCATATCCTTAAAGTTCAAAAGATGGGTTATATATGACAATATATGAGCAAGCCTATCCCGCCCTTTATCACTCTGTGCAAAACATAAAACATATGTTATAAATACCTTCTTGATATATTGGCAAAAATGTAGAAATACAGCATAAAGACCAAAGAATGATACCACCAAGCATAATTATACCAAAAAAATGAAGCACCATCAAATAGGTAACTTCCCTGATTAACAGTAGAATCAGAAATATATACAGTCAGAACCACAAGCTTATGAACGTTAACCCCATCATAACCCTCTCAAGGATGATAGTAAATAGCAGCATTACATGGGGACATGCCCCCTTGGGTTGGGGACATGGACCCCACATCCTCTGCACTCCCCAAGGTTGGGGATGCACCCATGGGACAGACTCCATTCATCTTAAACGTTAAACCAGTATTAATATGAGTTCGGACACCTCATTTTAGCAAGCAATTTGATGAAGATTTCAGAGGGAAAGTGAAGAAGAAGGAAGGAGAACTGAAGCTGACGTTGTAGGGAAGAAATATGGGCAGATTAGGTGTTGTTCTGAGGTACGTTTATCTTCTGTTACAGGCTGCAGATCCTCTGTGGAGATTGCAAGGTTCAAATCTCCGTTTTGTGGAGGCCAAAAGGCCTAGAAAGCACCCAGTCTAGGTCGCATACACAGGGAGGAGCAGCAAAGTATCTGGGACTGTTTTCAAGGGTAAATACAGAGGTTTGCAGCAATAAAATAGGGCTGACGTGTGCCCTAACCAGGTCTTTCATAAACTCAGAAAAGTGCACAACTGCCAAGAACAAGTGGAGCAGTAAAACACGACCAAATTAAAGACTAAGTTGCAGGCCTTGTTGCTGATAATTGAAGATATTGGAAGGCTAAATCAATGCATAATTTTTAGGCATATTTAAGTGCATAACTCGGCTTAGACTGCAGACTTGAGAAGACATCCAAGCACTTCTATTGCAGACATATAGCAACATCTTTGGAGAAGAATATAACAAACATGAAGACTTGTAGGTGAGCATCACTTGAAGATGTTAAAATTGGCAACTAGGGCCAAACTCCATATGGGTCACCTTATTTATGGCAGCTGATATTTTTCTTGGATTCCTCTCTCCAGAGGTGTAGGATTGATCTAGAGATCATCCGATTCTGACATGTATTTATGGATATATGAATTTATTTGTATTATTGACAATTTGTCAAGGTCGACCAGCAAGCAAATTACCCCCAGCTCAACCTCAACGTTCCATTTAAATAGAGGAGACCTCAAGTCATTTGAGACACACAACATCTCATGATCCCTCTCCACTTGTTTCGGTTTGTCTTCTCTCAAGGAGGACGTAGTGGAAAGAGTCATCTAAGAGAGCCCTAGACGCAGTCATCAAAGGTGCCTGAACCGCAGTTAAAGGGAGAGCCCTAGCAGCAATCTTGAGAAGATATCTAGCCACATTCAAAGGGAGATCTGGCCGCGATCAAAGGAGCCCTAATCCGCAATCATAAAGGCCTAAAGCCACAGTCAATAGAGGCCTAAAGACGCAGTCAAGAGAGACCCTAGCCGCAGTAAAAGGGAGGCCCTAATGCAGCAAGAAGAAACCTGTTGACGGCGTGAAAGAAGCATGAGAATTTTGGGTGTGTTGTAGGTGACAGTGAGGGCATTTAAGGGTTGTTTCAGGGGTCCGTTTAGAGGACAGATCTACTGGTTGGAGGGCCGAGGCCCCGTTCTTGGAGGTCGAGGCTAGGAGGTTTGCTTGAGGGCTTGCTGGAGGGTGGACAGTCCTCTTAAGAAGTTGTCGCAGACCTAGTTAAGGTCCTGTTGAGTGTTGGAGCTGTTTTAGGGAGACTAGTCTTTGTGTTGGGCTTAAAATTGTCCTAAAGGAGCAGCGTGGAAGGAAGCATCCCATTGGAGGATAGACGCAGCCAATAGGAGCTATTCCGGGCCAGTTTGATGGGCTGTTAGGGACTGTGGTTAGTGCCCTAACCAGTCTCAGATTTGCAACAGTGCAGCAAGTTCAAAACAGTCATGTTTGGGCTGATACATCTTGCTGTTGGAGGCCGAGTTGACTGAGCTTTGACCAAGCTTGATTGGAGATCAAATCTGACCTGTTTGATCAACATTGACCTTGCTGGTTAGGGTTTGTTGTTGCTGTCATAAAATATCAGTTTTGTATATTTGTACTATCTCTCTCTCTGCTGAACTATTGAAGATTATAAAAAGAATTCATCAAGGATTTCCCCACATTCAAGTGTCCCTGGCTGGTGCCACATCTTGTGTCCTATTGCCTTGGCTTGTCTTCTACTGTTTATGTTTATGTTCTATCTGCATTTTACTATCATGTTGATGTAATTGCTAATCTGGATATTGATATTGGGCTAATAAGAAAATTGAAATAAATTGCTCTTAAGCATAGAACATACCAAAAATTAACAGAGGATCTCCATGAGCATATTGCAGCACATTGAAGCATAATTTGAGACTTGTTGGAAGACTAAACTTGGACAGGGAATTGGAGCAGCTCTTTGAAGTATCTTGGAGCAAATTTGATATACATCTGGGAGTTGTCTTCAGATAGGCTTGAGCAGGTGCAAATTTGATATACATCTTGGAGTTGTCTTGGGATAATCTTGAGCAAACCTTGGAGTATCATCCTAGAGCACATTGAAGCACTTGAAGATTAGGTTCTGGAGCAGACCTGGTGCAGCATAATAAAGAATCTTGAAGACATCTTGGAGTACCTTGAAGACATCTTGAAGATTGTGAAGAAATACCTTATTGGGCCCTTGTGAGAAGATCTTGAAAAAGCCCTTTCAAGAGGCTTAGAGCAGGTGCAGAACTAGGGTTTCACATTGAAGTCACATTGAAGATTTGTGGAGATCGTTGAAGACCATGATGCATTAGTCATCATGAGGTGACTTGGAAAAGTTGCTTGGGTATGATGAAGAGCAGTGGTGACATCTTCTATATGATGAGGTTGTCATTGATGATGTAGCGTGAAGACAACAGTGAAGCTGAAGATCGACAGGCTCGGTGAAAAAGAGTTTGGGAGTCGTGAAGTACAACCAAACATACCTTGACAAAGTGAATCTACAGGGTTGGAGCCCTTGGGGTTGTTAGCTCAAAATTGACAGGATTGGTGCCTTGGAAAGTCCAAGTTGGTGCTTGGCAAATATAAGATTGGTGTCCTTGGAGTTGGTGCTCCTAAACTCAAGGTTGGTGCCTTGGATAAGATAGGGTTGGAGCCCTAGAGGATTAGAGTCCTCAAGAAACCAGGTTGGAGCCTGTACCAGAGAAGGGTTGGTGCCCTAGGTGTTGGAGCCTCTAAACGCAAGGTTGGTGCCTTGAGAAGATAAGGTCGGTGCCCTAGAGGTCGGAGCCTCACAAAAGTCCAAGTTGGTGCTTGGCAACAAATTGGAGCCTGGGAGATTGAAGATTGGTGTCTTCGTCTAGGGTTGGAGCTCTATATACATTGTATTTGATTTATTGTGAAAAAGAAATTAAGAAAAGCATTTATTCTTATTGTTCATTTTATGTTCTAAATATAAGTGATCTAACTGGTAAAAGTAACAACTGAAAAGAAATATTGATTCACCGCCCCTCTCAGTATTTCCAACAATTGGTATTAGAGCCAGTACCTTCACTCAAAGCCTAACAGCTTGAAGGTTGATTATTAGAACACAAATGGCAAAGCCAAGGAAGAAAGTCTCCAATCCTCCTAAAGATGTCTCTCTCAACCACCGAAATTGAAGTCAATCAATTTGTGAAGGCTCCATTGTTCAATGGAAACTTTGATATATGGGAGGCAAAAATGAGGAATTTCTTAAAGACTCAAGGCATTGAAGCCTGGAAATCGGTGATTGCTGATAGCATGATGGATGTAGAATCCAAGGAGTACAATGCAAAAGCGATGAAGGCAATCTTCAATGGGCTACCAGATTCTATAAAGGCCAATTTGGAAAAATGTTCGTCAGAAAAGGGTATATGGGACAACCTTCATGACCTTCACTCAAAAGGAGGATTGACCATGACCACTAGTCAAGAAGATGATGGGAAGCAAGAAGGAAATCCAGAACCCTTCAAGGAAGCGGAAAATAAGAATGATGACATCAAGTGCAAAGAAGACCTAGAAGAAGAAGAAAGCAAAGAAGACTTTGAAGAAGATCTCCTAACTAAACTTATAGCTGCCATGGAAGAGATTAATAGTTTGAAAAAGGAAAATGAGGAACTTAAGAAGGAAGCACAAGATGGTGACCAACACAAGACAAGGAAGGAAGCTGACCTTTTCAAGCTTCAAGTACTAGAAAGAGATGAGGAGCTCACCAAACTTAAGGAGAAATTTCATCAAAACAAAAGAAAGCATCATGAAGAAGTCATATCCATGAAAAATCAATTGAATAAGGCAAAGAAAAGGGAGGAAACTTTGTCAAGCCACCTTGAACAAAGACTCAAGAGCTTGAACCAACTTGAAGCAAAGATTGATCAATACAAGGAAGAGGTCTCCTCCCTTAGATCCCCACTAGAAGCAAGGAAACAAGCACAAGGAGCTGAGAAGGTGATGGAAGCTTTGGCATTCATAGAAGGACAAGTTGATGAAGCAGAAAAGGAGAGAAACACCATGCCAACTAGAAGAAATGGATGATGACATCACCAAGTTAAGATTAGAAATCACTTCTCTTAAGGCCCAATCATGTGATGCAACCAAGATGAAGGAAGAAATGGAGATCATTCTACCAAAGAGGGATGAAGAATGCAAGAAAATGAAGGAAGAAATTGTCTTTCTTAAAAAGGAATTTGACTTGCTGAATAAGAACTTAAAAAGTTCTCAAACCCTAGATGACATCCTAAGTCATCAAAGGTCTCCCTTGGATAAATCAAGCCTTGGCTATGCAGGTGAATCCTCAAGCAAGAAGGAAAATGCTTCAAACAACAAGGATGTGAGGAAGCCAGGAAGAAATGATGATGCTCCCAACAAAGGCAAGAGTCAAGTTGGCAATGGAAGAAATCCTACTCCAAGAAGAAATGCAAATGGTGTCAAGGATGCAAGAAGCAATGGTTATCACCATAGGATCCCAAGGCAAAAAGACTTCAAAAGTACATCAAGGAAACCTTCTTCTCCTAGGTACCAAAGTCTATTTCTTGGTTATTGCTATTCTTGTACAAACTTTGGGCACATGGCAAAAGATTGTAGGGCATATCACAAAGACATATTTAATGGTCCCCGTCAATCTTCGAGAAGTAATTTTGCAAGAAGTCATGAATTCTTATTCATGAACAACATAGAGTGCTTCAATTGTCATAACATTGGACATATGGCACATGATTGTAACTTGACTTGGGCCCCTACACAAGCTAGAATAGTGCCAGAGAAGAAAGTTACACAAGCATGGAGAAGGAAGCAAATTGAATCCAGAAGTCTCTTGAACACTCCAACCAACAACACATGTTGTTGACCTAATCAAGTTATACTTGATATTCCAAGTATTTGATGGGAAGACTTTGCCAAAAGGAAGACCATGCATACAGTTAGGGGGAGCTTATGATGATTAAGCATTCTTGCAGAAGCTATCCGTGAATGGGCCTTATGAAATCCTTGATGAGCTATATTGACAATCATTCTTTGATAGATCATTTCTCAGGAACAATCCATTAAAGAACATGATCTCTTATCTATCCAATGGACTGTTGTTGAAGATGTCTTCCACTTGATCACTAAGCAGGTAAACTTTCCTGAACTAGAGGAGGTTGTGCAGACAGGGGGACTTGGTTCATCACATAAAGGAATGTAAGCACATCTATCATGAACCACATTGCTAGAAAGAAGAGCATTGTGGCAGGGGGAGTAAGATACCTATGAAGAACTGCTAGTCGTGAAGAAAAGAAGAAGCTTGACAGGGGGAGTACTTTGGGCACCCTGTTTGCCATTGATGTCAAAGGGGGAGAGAATGTTGAAAGGGAAGAATATTGCCATCAATGACAAAGGGGGAGATCGTTAATCTAGGTTGTCATTGATGTCAATATGGTATTGACCGAGATGACAAATATTCTTGAGATGCCAAATGATGTCATAACTCTTGAAGATATCAAGACACTAATGAAGAAGTGCCAATCATGTACCTTTGATGATCTTGATGACGAAGCCATAACCTTAGATGTTCTTACCTCAGATGATCTTGATGATGGAAGACTTTATGATGACATGGAAAAGTCAATGTTGCATATGACTAATGGCATATCACTATCTTGATGACATTATAAGCATATGATGAAGAAACCTAACAAGAAGCCTAACTGCCCTACCTCAAATTTTGCACCAATAAATGACCAGGGGAAGAAGACCCCTTAGGCTGACAGCAAAGCTAGGGGTAGTTGATAAACCACCTAAAAAATATACTCTCCGTACCATTTTTTGACTGATTATTGGCGAGAATACCACTGAGAAATTACCTCCTCAGACTCTAAATCTGGCTCAAGGGTGGTCAGCTGCAAGAAATATTGCAACGTAGCTGGCCTACTGTTGGGTGGAGAATTGAAGTCCTTCCCTCCCTCAATTGCCAATCATTAAACTATACAAATAAGTTGCTTACTCGTATTATCTGTGTATACCTGTTGCACTTAAATTATGAATATTGTTGTTCTATAACAAGGAGTGTATCAGCACTGTTAATGAAGGAAAATGTTTCTCGTATAGTAGCAATGAGATGTGTTGTATGATTGTTCTCATGATATGAGGGACTTGTAAATACCTGTGATTGCTGATATATTTCCTGATTTGCAGAGTTACTTGCATGATTTCTATGATTGTTTAAAAATCCAGTTAAACTGCTCCGATGTGTGAATTTCCATGGTTTAATTGCTTTAACTATTGGAGAAACTTTATGTTTGAACATTAAAGAGTTTTGTTGTTTAGAGAGTTGTATTGGCCTGTTATGAATGAACATGGATATTTGTTGTGCATGACTGATTGTTGCTCTCCTTACGGAGCAATGACTGAAATGATGCATTATATGCATAAATATATCTGGGGATATGATGGAATTGTTCAGATCCAATCTTAGAAGGGTTTGGAACTGCCGTAGCAGAATTACAGAGTAGTGGCCATGGGTGGCTTGTTTTAATGCCTGAGTGATAGGCAAACTCACATCTCCATGAATGTATTTCACTAATGGTCTACACTTGAATTCGTTGTGTTGATGCAAGGATGTATTCCTGAGGTTGTATATGTTTTGGGTAAATCCAAGCTCTCAGGAAAACCTTGGTTAACTTCCTGAACGCTTGAAAAAAACCCAGAAAATTGTTCTAACTTCTAAGTCACTAAGGCAGAAATCGCCTTTGTATACGTCAGATTCAGGATATCCAGATATATCCAAGAGTCAGGATGTCCAGAACAAATGTCAAGTGGTTTGTTATAGTAGGAACGGATAAAGATAAGTCGGATACAACTGCGAGTTTGGTGTTGAATAACCCAGATAAGCCATATCCGACATGGGGCTCTCCATGGATAGCATGTTATAGTGTTAAGGGTCGGACTCCATCACAAGCCAGATTTCAATGAAAGTCTGGGGCAGGGCCCCCTCTAGTGGAAAGGTGACGTAAAACAGGATGGAAGGCAGATGCATCCAGAAGTCCAAGGCAAATGAGGAGAGCTCGAGAAAGCAAGGTTGGGAGACCCAGATGTGGGCCAGCCCCAGATATGCACGCAGATAGAAGTTAGTCCAAAGGTCTGGTACCTTCGTTAAATGTGAGTTTATGGGAACACCAGATTTGCCAAGGAGCCGGATATAACATGAAATAAAGAATTAACGCACGAGGCCCGGACTCACGGCTCATGGGCTAGGTGATGTGACGGTCACCACGGGGACCTAGCCATGGACACATTGGCACCCAAGATGATGTGGAACCATCTGGATGAGGTGGGATTGCCACGTGGATGCCACATGGCGAGTTCTTGCCTAAATGGCAGGGATTAAATATCTAAGCTTAAAATGAGTGCAAGTTTTGATCTGGGCAGTGGATCATGATAAAATTTATATCGTTGGAAAGCTCTTGACAAACATAACGTGATGTTGTGAGCCAAAGTTAATTCCGCTAACTTTGGGGAAGGAAAAATTTTGTAAACCCATTTCCATAACGAGACCATGGAGGTTGGGTTAAATGAAGGTAACACATCCCATTCAACATGGAAGACGCCAAGGGGGTGGGAGAGAGTGTTATAGAGTGGTATAAGAGCGCCTAGGTTCAGCACTCGGACTAAGTGGGCCTAGAACGATAATCTTTAAAGTTTAAACTTTGTTACTGAATGTAGCATTTTCTAGCAACTGTTGTTGTGTGTAAATGTGTGTTGCTTGTAGCATTTTTATTATGAGTTGCATACTAACTTGAAATCTAGTGTTTCAGACAGCTTCATATCCATATACTTATTGCAGATTTGCCAAGGCAATGGGCAAACATGATTATTTATCTATGTTGTTGAGAATTCTAGGGGCAACTAAATTAGGCGATTTCTCTCACTTTGATAACTGCATGTGTATTTTTACTTAACTTGATTAGATTCTCCTTTCACTTGATTATAATTAGTATCTTTATCATCAAACAGCTACCAAACAATAAAGAACAATGAGACAAGAGGACACAAGATATAGGCTATCAGTCGGGGCCAAAACCTCTCCTCTTGAAAGGAAAACCCACAAAAACTCTTATCTTTTTATAGAACTTCAAATGATGAATTCCAAGACCTATGGCCCTTGACCAAGACCCCTCCAAGTCCAAGCCAAACTTCTCCTTTGAAGAACTTTCTTCTAGCAAAGGCAATCCAAGTCAAACCTGCTTCACAACTGCTGCAATTCTCTTCTTCGACCTCAACTTCGAACCTGCAATTTCGACTACTTCTGCTGAAACTGTAGATCACACGTGTGGCAGGAATATGGGTGAAATTGCTTCTTTTCTCCTTCGCTTGCACAAGAGCTTCTTCTTTAATAATTCAGCTTACCAAATTCACCTTCTTTGTATCCTAAATTCGGCTTCTATATGGTCACTGTACTTGGCTCTACTGCAACAAATTCTGCCCTAGTCTCTTCGCATGTGTGAAAGGAATCAGCCCAAAAACAGTCCTCAAAGATTTAGTGTTCTTCCTCTTTTGATTCTCTCTCCTTCGCTGGATGTACTTGTGCTTCTTGTGCTTTCAACAAACTTGATTGATGCCCTTTACAAATGAGGTCGAGCCCTTCAAAGTTTATATATAGTCTTCCTGTCACAGCTTGTAGACAGACTTGTCATTGTTGCTAGGCCGACTTGATGCTTGCACATTGACAAGGTCTTGGCGGGTCTTTTACTCTAATTTTGACTCAAATAAAATTTTCTTTACAATATACAATATGCCCAAAAGGGTCTTCCATACATGACAATGACTCAATTGACTTGTAGACTCAATGCCAAGCCCTAGAAGCACTCAATGGGCGTTTGATCTACAAAAATATATTTTCCTTAAGCATGAAACCCATGCCTCAAGAATGACAATAATAAATTCATTTTTCTCTTTACAACAAATACATAAAATCATGTTTACATGTGTCATTATGAAGATCGAACCTAGTTACATATTTCAACATATGTTGCAGAGGGACTTGTCGCCACCAAAAAATCCCTCATACCTGACATTCCAGCATACTGGGGACTTTTACAAGGTTGGGAACGTTCCCAATTTTTTGGGGACTTCGTTGGGGACCTGGGGACTTGGGGACTTTCAAGCCATTCCCAATCTGTCCCAAGCAAATTTTGGGGACTTTTCAGGGACCGTTCTGTCGTCCCCAAGGGAAAAATGGTATCACTGACCCGATTTTGATTGGGTTTGCTTTGTTGTTTGGATGGCTTTTCTTGTTGTTTTAGATGAGCTTTGAGTGTGAAAAAGTTGTTTATGCTAAATTCCCAAGATAAATGCTAAAAATATTCCTATTCAGTGTTGACATTTATTTTCTCCTCTCTCTGTCACTTAACTGTCTAAAGCAATAACCCTTAATGCTGGACTTCAGCCTGTAATTATTGTTGCTTAAAAATGGCATCCATTTAGAAATAATTTAGAAGTTTGCCAACCTTTACTTCCTGTGGCATGAATTAGGGACACAATTATTGTTGATGAAAACCTTCTAGTTTTGTCCTGAATGTGAAGTAGATCGTCTTTGAGATTGTTCCTATGTGGCACATTTAACAAGTTTCTAAACCCACTTCTATCCTACAAGAAAATTGTTGAACTCAGTTTAGCACTGTTTGTAAGGAATTATTGGGTAGTTGCTTTGTTGTGTGTTGTCCTAGCAGCCACATATTTTTTCCCTCAAACAGTGAAGGTTGAATGGATGTTTATTTGTGAATACAACCTCTTGTGTGAAGTGAAGGTTGCCAACAATGACTCATTTCAACGCATTTCCTCTTAAGACTGATGTTTCCCAAATTGTTCTTTGCATTTACTTTGTCCAATAATAATAAACCAAGATTGAAGATTGATATACATGTCAGATTGATGTAAAGAAACCAAACTATGTTTAAGGCTCTAACACACTTTGCAACTTTGCTAACTATGCCCAGGAAGTTGAATTTGTTTAACATGGCCATATTAGTATAAGTAACTATACGAAAGGCCCTTTTTGCTTTCACAGGATTAGGAAAATATCTAGTGTGGTTCACCAGTCAAACTTGGATTTTATTTGACAACCTAGCAAAACAGGGTTGATTTAGGTGTTGAGATTGGCAATATTAGGAATTTGAACCAAGGTTTGGTTTTCACAAAAGTAGCATGCTCGCCATTTGGGATAATAAGGGGAATTAGTTTACATGCAAGAATCAAGAATGTCAACCAAGAATAGTAAAACTCAATGTACTTTTGGATTTGACCAAAAATAGCAAGCAAGAAAGCTAGCTCTAGTAATTCAACCCAAGTTTTTGATCAATACAAATTAGGTCTTTGAAAAATCAAACTAGCAAGAGTTAGTGTTTTAGCGCTAGGCCATTTGGACCATCATATAGATGGATACCCTCCAACTAACTACCTTGTGTCACACTAGGAGAATAGTTCACTTGCTCAACACTGCGCTTGACTCATCATTCTTCAACTAAAAGCTTCAACATGAATTTTAGATTTGAGATGTACATATTTGGTTTTGTAATTATTAATATGAATTTTGGAGTTCTGGGCTAGTTCAATGTTTATAATTTTATTGCAATGATGTATTTATGATTTATGATTTATCTTTATGCACACGGTTAATTTAAAATAATAATAATAATAATATTTATTATTTTAATATATATATATATATATATATATATATATATATATATATTATTGCCGTATCTAACTTGTCGCCCCCTGGAAAATTCAGGGGTGTGCTCTAGCCATACCGGAAACTCGTCCCCATCTCCAAAGGCAGTGCAACATATTTATTTATATATTGTGGCTAACAGTTATGTGTGTATGACAGCACATAAGACACCAAGGAACAACAACGAACAAAAGGAATAAGCAGCAGACTGGAGCAGTGCAGCACAGATAGATCCCAGCATGGCCATGAGGAAGAATCTGTTGAAAAGAGGAGAGAAGAAGACTCCCCTGACTCGATGGACGTTGTTAGAAGTCTAAGAGTTGAACTAAGAAGTTGCAAGGTTGATAATGAAAAGATTGTCAGAGCTCAAGAAAAGCAGGCAGAAGTGAATGCATTCGTACTGCAAAGCCTATCCGATTTGAAAACACAGAAGCAGCATGAACTAGGTGCTAGCTACAAGTTTATGTAGAGTCCATCGGGACTTTAGAAGCAAGAACTGAGAATTGAAGGTGCGAAAGGCTGTAGGTCCAATAAGAGACTTAGGCGAGCAAGTTTGTAAGGTCGAGGAAGCAGAGGCATGGTTACTAGGAATGAAGAAATATTTTAGGGTGCATGATTACTCTGAAAATATGAAGGTGAGAGTAGCCACTTTTAGCATCCAAGGCAAGATTGACATCTGGTGGAAAGACCTAAAGAACGTCAAGAATATTAAAGAGTTTTCCCTCAAGGAGATTTGAGAGATATTTCTAGGAAAGGTACCTATCTGAAAAGTATCTGAAAAGTACTATGACAGCAAGGCCAAAGAATTTTATGAGCACAAACTAGGGCAATGAACAGTTGATGAATATACAACTAGATTTTTGGGGTTGTTGAGATATGTGCCTTACCTCAAGGACGAGAAGGCAAAGATTCAAAGGCATCTCAGCAAGTTGCCACAAGCATTCAGAAATACAGTAGAGTTTGATGAACCAGAAACTCTAGAGGATACCATCAAGAAAATGAAGTATTGCTACGAGCAATCCAAGCACAAGTCTAAGTTCAGGGTTAATTGGAAGGCAAAAGACGATCCCAATTTTAATTAAATTTCAAGGAAAAGGGAAAAAAACTATGGGATGTCATCCACATAGGAATGTGATGTTCACCATTCTTGCAAGAGGTGAGCTTCAGCAGAAACCCACTACTACTAATCAAGACTAGCTCTCTAGGCCTGTAAGAGAGGAAACAGAGGGGTTTAGAAGAAAACCCATAGAGTGTTGGAAATGTGGGAAAGACCACTTATGAAGGGATTGCCCTCAGTGGCAAACAAACCATCCAAGACTGTACAATGCACAAGAACTAGAGACAGTAAATAATGTGGCTCGGAGCATACCATGCATATATGCAACGTTGGACAACAAGCAGGCCGTTCACCAATCCTCAGTGGTCGAATCGAAAGGTAGGTCAATAACCAATTTGTTTCAATCTTGACTGAACTTGACTCCAATTTCAGTTATGTAAGTCCAAAATTTGCATAAAAGTGTTTGTTACAGAGTGCAGCCCATGACAGGTCATGGTTGGTTCAATTGGCCATGGGGACTAAGAAACGAGTTGAACATGTGGTGAAGTCATGCCCAGATGTGCTAAATGGCATGCCCATGACTGCGGATCTAAAACTATTACTATTGGACTCGTGGGACTTGCTCTTCAAGATGGACTAGCTAGCAACCCACAAAACCAAGGTCAATCGCTACAACAAGTCGATAAAGTGTCTCAATGAAGAAGGGGAAAGATGACATTGGAAGGAAAGATAAAACTCGTGACAGTTTGACAAATCACTATGCTGCAAATGGCAAGAAGGGATGTGAACTGTATGTTGTCCAAGTGACCGGCAAATTAGACTCAGAGAGAAGCGGAATTGAAGAACACCCAATAATAAAACAATTCAGTGTTGTCTTCCCGAAGAAATCCCAAGACTGCCACCAAAGAGGGAAATCGATTTTTCAATTGAATTACTACCAAGATTAGTGCTAGTGTCATAGGCTCCATATGATATATCATATGAGTACACCAGAGTTGGTAGAGTTGAAGTTGCAATTAAAAGAAATGTTGGAAAAAGGATATATCAGAACCAACATATCACCCTGAGGAGCATCTAATATTATTCGTGAAGAAGGACGACACATTGAGGTTTTGTATTGACAATGACAGTGCAATAAGGCCACAATCAAGAAATGGTATCCTCTATCGAGGATTGATGATTTATTTGACCAACTAAGAGGAGTTGTGGTGTTCTCAAAGAACGATTTGAGATCTAGGTATCATTAGGTACGAATCAAAGATGAAGATATCCATAAAACGGCATTTAGAACTAGGTATGGGCAATATGAATTTGTGGTTGTGTCATTTGGACTCAAAAATGCCCCAACAACGTCTATGTGTTTCATGAACAATGTCTTTAAGTTTGTATTTGGGCAAATTTGTGTTGGTTTTGTCAAAGACATCTTGGTCTATTCAAAAACAAAGGAAGAGCATGAAAAACATTTAGCAATAGTATTGCAATTGCTAAGAGAGAACAAACTCTATGCCAAACTCAATAGGTGTGAGTATCCAATCTCGGGTCAGTATTTATGACACATTGTCTCCAAAGAAGGAATAACAGTGGATCCAGCGAAAATTAAATCCATTATGAAGTGGCCTACTCCTCAGAATGTGACAAAAGTCGATCCTTTATGGGATTCGTCAGTTATTATGAGAGGTTCATCTACAATTTCTAAAAGATTGGGAATCCAATCACAATGTTGCAAAGAAAAGGAATCAAATTCCAATGGACACCAAAATGTGAAGCCATCTTTGAGCAATTGAAATATTTGCTCACACATGCACCAATATTGAGAATAGTAGAGCCAAAAGAGTATTTTGTGGGGTGCACAAATGTCTGCAATAAAGGGCCCAATGTAGTCCTAATGCAAGAAGAACAACTGGTTTGTTATGAATCGCGAAAGTTGAATGAGCACGAGCAAAACTATGTCACTCATGACTTGGAATTTGCAGCAATAGTGCATGCATTGAAAATGTGGAGGCATTGCTTGTTGGTAAGGAGGTGTATCTTAATGTTAGATCATGCAGGACTAAGGTATCTATTTCATTAGGCCAAGCCAACTGCAAGGCAGGCAAGATGGCTAGCCTTGATTAGTGAATTTGATTTTGAATTCAAATATATCAAACGCAAGGAGAACAAAGTGGCAGATGCACTTAGCAGGAGGCCGCAAGTAGCTCATGTGGTAGCTATTAGTACATGTGAAATTGACATTAAAGGCAATGCAACAGGATGAATGCTACCAAGAAGTGAAAGAATGCTTGCAAAAAGAGCCATAAGGGGCATTAACCAAGAACTACTCCCTCACAGAGGATGGATTGTTACCTTGTATGGGTGACTTGAAGAATTTCATTTCTAATGAGTTTCATGAAAGACCATATTTTGGTCATCCAGGTTATCAGAAAATGATAACAACTATGAAAAGGATGTACTATTGGCTAAGCATGAAGAAGGATGTGACGAAGTATAGTGCTAAGTGCCTAGAGTGCCAACAAGATTTGGTCATCCAGGTTATCAGAAAATGATAACAGCTATGAAAAAGATGTACTATTGGCTAAGCATGAAGAAGGATGTGACGAAGTATAGTGCCAAGTGCCTAGAGTGCCAACAAGTAAAAGTGGAATGTCGACATCCAGCTGGAGCAATCATAGAGTACAGGATTCCTCAACAATCGAATCCACCCCTAGTTGTCACAGAGAATCACAATGGCATTCATCATATGTACAAACAACGCACTGAAGAGCTTCCACAACCAGGCAGCTTCACACGAGATCATACTCATAGCTATGTATTCGGTCTCGGCGGTGCTTATAGCAACTGACTTCCGCTTCCTGCTCATCCATGATATCGAAGCAGAATCCAAAAAGAACCAGCACTCAGAAGTGCTCTTGCGGTCCTCCACACTGTCTGCCTAGTCAGCATTCGAATAATCATGCAACTTCACATTTCCGACACTGTATCTCAATTCAAGAGAGATTGTGCCCCAAAGATATCTTAGAAGATTCTTGGCACCAATCCAATGGAACTCAACCAAATATGAGCTCACATTGCTAACTGCAAAACATATATCCGGACGGAAGTTCACAAAGAACATTAATGCAAATGAGTTTATGAAACTCAGAGGCATTTCCCAAATCTGGTCTGGCATCATCACCATATAACTTCTGAAAGTTAAGATCTTCGAGGTAGTCACAGGCTTGCAGTTTACCATTCCACGTCCAGAATCCAACTCCCTCTTACTTCTGCAAATGAGAGCGTCTGCACCTGTCAGAAATAGATCGTTCTTAGAAGGTGCCGGTATGAGAGGTCTATCATCCACAACCTTCGAGCAATGGTTTGGATTGGTTTCACTCCTAGTGAATCTCAGCTTCATCAGACAGCTATCAATCCTCTCATATTATGCCCGGGGTGTTTTGCTTCAAGCCATAGAGGACTTTCTTCCACCTGTATACATGAGGTTCCCGATCATGAATCTCAAACCCCTCAGGTTGTTCCAAACCTGTGGACCTGTTACATGAGGGAATGGTCCCCTTGTAAGATTTTCCTTCGGTACGTCTCAGACATGTACCTTCATGCTTTTCTTGAATTCAGGCATCCTTGTCACCATCTAACTCACATCGGGTAGGGTCCCATAATAGACCTCCGGTGCTATAGATGAGATGTGTCAATTGACATGGTCCCCAATGGACCATCCTGCAACTTGATACAAATTGCCAACCCTGAACCCATGAATAAAAGCATCTTTGAAAATTCTATTTTCAAATACGTACCTTTCCATCGATGAATGCCACCCTAAAACCTTTGACTTCCATTGCCGAAATGGACACTAGGTTCTTCTTGCGATCAGGTACATAAAAGAGATTTTGTAAATGAATCGAGTTACCCTCATTCAATTGAGGGGTAACATTTCCTACACCCTTTCCGGGACAGGTGGCATCGCTCCAAGTGTAATCCCACGACTGTTTCCATCTCTTACCAAATTCGAGAGAGCACCCTTCTCTCCGATGAAGTGCCTTGAAGCACTATAATCAATAAGCCAGATTCCCACAGAATCTGAAGGAGAGGGCCAATACAAGATAACTTTAACTTATCAAAAACAACATTTGATTCTTCTTCAAGTATAATCCCACCATTGTTTCCATCTCTTAGCAAATTCGAGAGAGCACCCTTCTATCCGATGAAGTGCCTTGAAGCACTATAATCAATACGCCAGATTCCGACAGAATCTGAAGGAGAGGGCCAATAGAAGATAACTTTATCTTATTAGAAACAACATTTGATTCTTCATACCTAGGGTTCCTTTCTTTCTTTGAAGAGTCGACCATTTCCTTGATGACCTACATTACCTGTCATTTGTCTGATCATTGGATGTCCCTAGAATGATTGTTATCATCATCAAGTGATGTGTTCCTGCCATTCGGACACTCCTTCGCATAATGGCCGAACTTATTGCAAACAAGGCATCTGTCTTTCTTTTCACCCTTAGATCCAGACTTCCCATTGAAGTGATCTTTAGGCCATCAGAAACTTCCGTTGTGCCATTCTGATAATATTCTCTGCTTCGATTTCACCCTTGGTGAATTTGAAGAGGGATGAGGAATCCATTGATCCTTTCCCAACTATCTTCGGTGATCGCTCTTTCCTCTTGCTTGGGTTTTGTCTTCACCTCAGCTCTAATACCATGTTAATTTTAGGTATGTTCTATGCTAGAGCAATTTATTTCAATTTTCACAATTAGCTCAATATCTATTCCAAATTAGCAATCACATCAGGATTAAAGTAAACTGCAGATAGAACATAAATATAAATCGCAGAAGAAAAGCCAAGACAAGAGGACACAATATGGGGCGCTAGCCAGTGACAAACCCCAATGTGTGGAAACCCTTGATCAATTCTTGTTATATGTTCTTCAATAGTTCAGCACAGAGAAAGAGAGATAGTACATTTACAACAGAAGTCAACACTTTGACTTATCTAGATAAGAGCATAGATCATCTCTATAAGATGATACATGAGATCAATTGAAGACATATTGCTTCAACTGATTCTCCAAGGTGACTCCTTCACCTATCATTGTGTTGCATCTTGTCATCATGTTGCACTTCACCGTGTTGTACCATGATGCACCCATCATCACTATGATGCATTTCATCATGCTTCACTAATCATGACTGTACCCATCACCTCATGTTGCACCATGTTGAGCTCTTCATTGCACTATGCTACATCCAAATGCATGTTGCAATACCTCATCATCCTGCTGCTTCTCATGTCACGCTGCATCTAGATATGTAGCTCCTCAGTCTTCATTCTTCAACTAGTTCTCCAAGGTGATTACACCACCACTCTGCTCCTTGCTAGCTGACTAATCCTCAATGCAATACTTCTAACCCTTGACAATGGCTTTGTCCATCTCTTATTACAGTAGCATTATACAACCCTTAGAACAGGTCTGAGGCAGCCTTTATGGAGGACTGTTACATCCTTTATGAGCTCTCAAACAGCTCCCTCCATCCTCTACCTTCTAGCAAGATACACAGCCTCCTCTTCAGCCCTTCAATCTTCCTTTATCACACAATCACCTACAGCAAACACACTATCCATTCATGTATTTTAGTGTTGTGTTAAGATACTTTCTTGTTGCATTCTAGGGCTACCTGTGCAAAGTCTTAGGGGCTTTACATATTTGTGTATTAGGGCTCCATTGACAATGGCTTTAGGATTCTTTGACTGTGAATATAGAGCTTCTTAGGACAGCGGATTTAGGGCCTCTTGGGACAGTGAATTAGGGCTCCCTGTTCGTTGTGTATTGGAGCTTTCTTGACAATAAGTAGGACCACCCTTGATAGCGTCCTAGTCTACTTTATGACTACGGATTAGGGACTCCCTTTAGCTATGTTTTGGAGCGGATTAGGGCCTCCCTTTAAGTGTAGAATAAGGCACCTTTGACTTGCGGCTAGGGCACTTTAGGACAACGCATTAGGGCTTCTCCTTCAGCTGTGTATAGGCCTCCTTCACTGTGGCTAGATCTCCCTATTTGCACTGCGGCTAGGCTTCCTCATTCAGCTACGAATATGACTCCCTCTTGATAGCATATAGGGGTTTCTTTGAGTTGCGTATAGGTCTTCTCTTACCTGTGAATAGATCTCCTCATAAGACTGCGGCAAGGGCTCTTTAGTTGACTACGTCTAGGGATCTCTTAGAAGACCTTTTCCACTATGTCCTCCTTGAGAGAGGACAACCCAAACGAGTGGAGAGGAGAGATCAAGAGAGATGAGTGTGTAAGGAATGACTCTCAAGTCATCTCCAATTATACTAAAACATTGAGCACTTGTGGGGTTTATTTGGTTGCTGGCCGACCTTGACGAATTGTCTTATAACACAAATAAATTCATAACTCCATGAATACTTATCAGAATCAGAAGATCTTTAGATCAATCCTACACCTCTTGATGATGAGAGGGATCCAAGAAAAATATCAGTTGTCATATATAAGATGACCCACATGGAGTTTGGCCCTAGTTGCCAATTTTAACATTCATACTCTCATCATTTAAGTGAAAGAGAAGAAGAAGGCCAGCGAAGAAGGAAGAAGGACAAAGACAAACGTTTGGGTTATTTCTCTTTCTCTTTTCACTCGTGCGAAGGAAAGAAGGCTAGGGTTTTGCTACTACAAGATCAAATTTGAAGAAAGTGCAGAAAGAAGGTTGAAGGAAGGCTCACTAGGTCATCCTTAAGCCCTAAAAGAAGGAGAAACTCAAGCGAAGGTCAAGAGAAGCCCTGGAAGCCCTAAATCAGCACACACGTGCGACGGCAATAGATGTTGGAGGGGCTAAAAATTTCAAACTTGCAATAGAAGCCAAAATTTTGTAGCTGGGAGTCAAAGTTGTGTTGCTAGAAGAGATTTGACTAGGTTTGACTTGGACAAAGGAAGCACATCATCAAGAAGATTGGACTTGGTCTTGGAAGGGTATTGGTCTTGGTCTAGAGGTCTTGGAATTCATCAATTGAAGAATCTATAAGAAGAGAAGAGATTTATGGGTTTTCCTCTCAACTGGAGAGGTTTTGGCCCTACCTTACAGCGTATATCCTGTGTTCATGTGTATTGTTGATCTTCTTGCTTTGGTAGTTGTTTGATGATAAGAATAACATACTAATAAGAGAAGAAGATAATAAGAAAGAAAAAGTAAAAAAGACATCACAAGTTGTTATCAAGTATAAGAGAAATCATCCTAACTATTGCCCTATAGATTTTTCAACAAATCTAAAAGAATGAGGGTCTGCTCACCCAAAATAAACAGCCTCGTTTTCTCCTATAGCTTACACCAAAACTCTGCCTAAACCCTGACACAAAAATCGGCCCAAATTAAGGCTGAAACACTGCAAGAATTTTGGTTGAGAATACAATCTAAACACAACAACAAACTCGATCTAAATGTTGGTGGGAAAATATTCGAAATTCGTGCTAGCAGCGTCTGCCTAAAGTTCAAACTAGTAGCCTTTTAAGAATTCAAACTCTCCTTCCTTAACTCAGCAATTTCTCCTCCCTTCGTTCCTTTAGGCTACTAGCCTCTCTCTGCAAGCAATCTCGAGCTCCTCTCCTTTGGACTCCTTCCAAATCAAGCTCCTCTTGTTGCCCTCACTCATTCTCCTCTTTCCTTTGAGAAGAATGATTACAATAATAAAATGATCCTTCCTTTTTCCCTTTTGTCTCTTTCGAAAAGATGGGAACCCTATCCCTAAGATCTAATGGTTGAGATTCAATCTCAAACCATTTAAATCAAGAGTGAAGATTAGTCCCCTACTTGACCCCTCCTCATGTGGTCCCCTTATACTTAAAACACTTCCTAGTACCTTTTAATGTTTTATTACCATGGTCACTTTTTCTCTCATAAAGTGACTTTTAAATATAAAAGTCACTTTGATGACATAAAGTGAACTTAATACTTTAAACATAAAGTCACCTTAATAACCCATGTGACTTTAATAAATTAAAATACAAGGTACATAACTCATAGAAGGTACTTTAGCTCCTTGACATTAATAAAACACATAATGTCAATAAACAAAACGATTATTAAACTGTCTTCCTAGGCCAAAAGGATAAATGCCTAGGAAACACTTCCTTAGTACCAATTTTCTCAACACTCCCTCTTACAAAGGAAGGTGTTTCCCACTGCTCCATCTTTATCTCTGAAGTGGATATGCTCACCCCTTGGTACCATCTTGTCACCCACTACTCTCACCACATCACCACCCCACCTCATTGGTGGTCTACTCCCCTTCACTGACTCATGTACTTCCTTCCAGCAACCATAAAGCCTTCTTGGTTTCCTCATCCCTAAAGAGGTCTCCTGCACAAGTTTGGGAGCATCATCTCCATCCCCTGACACCCATGGTCCTAATGACGATGCCCCTATGGTCTATGGTGATTATGTACTCAGAGTTCCTACACTATGAGATCCTGCTCTCTGTGGACCTGGCACCCCAAAATCCAGTAATCCTCCTGAACTCTGTAAACCTATACTAGTGGACCCTGAACCTTGTAGTGTGCTCCCCTTCCCAGGAGCATGTTGCTCTACACTATCACACTCCTGTGACCTCATGGTCCTGGTAGGTTGAAACTTTAACTTGTAAAGTCTCCCCTCACAGACACCAATCACTCTAGCAGATGTTATCCTAGATCCTACAAGATACATCAACAACTATCCATCCTGAAACACCACAACATATCCCCAGTCCTCAATACATGAAACCAATACCAAGTTCCTCCTCCGCCCCGATACATAACGGACCTCTGTCACATTTAGAGGTGGCAATGACTCCCTCTAAAAGGATATAGTCCCCACTCCTATCGCTTTGACCCTAGTATCATCTCCAAGCACCACCTCCAAGTATAGACCTTCTATAAGACATGTAAACATAAAGTAAACTTAGTACTTTAAACATAAAGTCACTTTAATAACCCATGTGACTTTAATAAATTAAAATACAAAGTACACAACTCATAGAAGGTACATTAGCTCCTTGACATTAATAAAACACATAATGTCAATAAACAAAAGGATTATTAAAGTGTCTTCCAAGGCCAAAAGGATAAATGCCTAGGAAACACTTCCTTGGTACCAATATTCTCAACACTCCCTCTTACAAAGGAAGTTGTTTCCCACCACTCCATCTTTATCTCTAAAGTGGATATGCTCACCCCTTGGAAACATCTTGTCACCCACTACTCTCACCACATCACCACCCCACCTCATTGGTGGTCTACTCCCCCTCACTGACTCATGTACTTCTTTCAAGGAACCATAAAGCCTTCCTGGCTTCCTCGTCGCTAAAGAGGTCTCCTGCACAAGTCTGGGAGCATCATCTCCATCCCCTGACACCTGTGGTCCTAATGAAGATGCCCCTGTGGTCTATAGTGATTATGCACTCAGAGTTCCTACACTCTGAGATCCTGCACTCTGTCGACCTGGCACCCCAAAAGCCAGTGATCCTCCTGAACTCTGTACACCTATACCAGTGGACCCTGAACCCTGTAGTGTGCTCCCTTTCTCAGGAGCATGCTGCTCTACACGATCACACTCATGTGACCTCCTCACAGTCCTGATAGGTTGAAACATTAACTTGCAAAGTCTCCCCTCACGGACACCAATCGCTCCAGCAGATGTTATCCTAGATCCCACAAGATACATCAACAATTGTCCACCCTAGAACACCACAACATATCCCCGATCCTCAATACATGAAACCAATATCAAGGTTCTCCTCAGCCCCAATACATAACGGACCTCCGTCACATTTAGAGGTGGCAACGACTCCCTCTGAAAGGATACAATCCCCACTCCTATCGCTTTGACCCTAGTATCATCTCCAAGCACCACCTCCAAGTATAGACCCTCTATAAGACTTGTAAAGTGCTCCCTGACTTCAGTCGTATGGCTAGATACTCCACTGCCTATAAGCCAGACACTAGTGGATATAGGACTAGTGGCTAAGATCACCACTAGTGCAAACTTTAACTCAAACCTAAAGGCGAACTCCTCCACCTCGGCTGATGCTGCCACATCCTTCTTCTTCTTCCACTTCTTGGGACACTTGAAAGCATAGTGACCCATTTCCCCGCAAGCAAACCATCTCACTTTGCTCATGTCCTTCTCGGACTTCTCTTCCTCTTTCTGCTGCTTGGCCCTACTGGTGGACCCCTACTGCTTCTTCTTGCCCTCAGTCGCAAGGGCGAGATTCTCCTCCTCACCTCCCCAACCACTCTACCTGCTCACCTTGGCACTCCTAGTTTCCTCCTGGATGAAATCATCCCATAGCCTCCTCCAATCTGGAAAATGTTCTCTAGCCACAATGCCATGTACGAATCCATCCCACTTCTCTGAGAAACCATCAAGTGCAATCCTGACTAACTGGTCCTCGAGGATAGCCTCTCCGATGGCAACCAACTCATCCTTCAATTGTGAGATCCTGGTGAGGTATGAGGTCACACTGTCAGTCTTGGTTATCTTGGTGCTTCTTAGCTTCTGCCTCAACACCATTTTCTTGTTCTAACTGGAACTCTGGTGTAATGTGACAAGAGACTCCCACATCTCGTAGGCAAATCTCATCCCAATCACATGAAGGAATAGGTGGTCTTTGATGGCATCGAGAATGATTCTCTTCACTTTTATATTTTTCTTGTTGAACCCACTCAACTGAACAAAATTTGTAGGAGGTTGCCCAAGACTCTCCACAGTGTCCCATACCTCCAACTTGTCAAACAAAAGCATCATCCTCTCCTACTAGAGGTCAAAATTTTCTGCCCTTACCAGTCTGACCTCCACCCTTACACTAGTTGCCATGACCCTCCAACCAAAAAGAAAATTTCAGATCTCACAGATTTGTCACTAGGGAGCCTTCCTCCCTCCCAACCAACAGTCCTTAGGGTTTCTGAAGATGGTTTTAGGTTGTCTTCTCACTGTTTTGGCAGAAGGTTGCTTGCTGCTCCTTCTATCAGCTAATAACAATTTCAGATCCGACTCCCTCAGGCTCTGATACCATGTAGAAAAATAAGGGTCTGTTGGTAGCCTTCACAAGTTTCAAATTTTTTGCATGAATGTTTAACCAACAGCACCAATAGCAGTTAACTGATATAAAAACTTGAAAGCCAATTCACATGAAACACATTTTAGCTCCCTATACATTTAACTTTCAGCTGATAAGAGAAAAACAAGTCAGCAAGCAAACACAACTTTTGACACAAATATCTTGGTCAACTTGATCATGGAAAAAATCCCACTGTTGGGGAAAACCAGTTCTGAAAGGAAGCTTTATTTTTGCCTCTTAAGGAATTAATACAGCAGAGAAAGAGTAAATTATCTCCCTTATTTTATTTGTTCTAGGCAAAGAGAGAATACAACTATAATGGAGTCACCACACAGTCCTCTACTTAGACTGATACTAGCTCCAAATTTGTATGTTGTATCCACTGAGCCACTATCTCGAATATTTGCCTAACATTACCAGAATTTCCTCTGGAAATTTGAGCTTAAACTTTGATCAGATACTTCCAACTTCTGCGTTGACATACCCTCTCTTCATTCATTGTAAATCTGAAGGATTGAGGGTTTGCTCACCCAAAATACGCAACCTCGTTTTCTCCTGTAGCTTAGGCCAAAACTCGGCCTAAACCCTGACACAAAACTCAGCCCAAATTATGTATGAAGCACGGTGAGAATTTTGGCTAAGAATACAGCCTAAACACAATAGCGAACTCAACCTAAATGCTGGTGCGAAATTCCTGGAAATTTTTGCTAGCAGTCTCTGCCTGAAGTTCGAACTAGTAGCCTCTTAAGAATTCAAACTCTCCTTCCTTAACTCAACAATTTCTCCTCCCTTCGTTCCTTTAGGTTGTAAGCCTCTCTCTGCAAGCAGTCTCAAGCTCCTCACCTTTGGACTCCTTCCAAATCAAGCTCCTCTTGTTGTCCTCTCTCATTCCCCTCTTTCCTTTGAAAAGAATGATTAGAATGATAAAATGATCCTTCATTTTTCCCTTCTGTCTCTTTGGAAAAGATGGGAACCCTAACCCTAAGATATAATGGATGAGATTCAATCTCAAACCATTTGGATCAAGGGTGGAGATCATTCCCCTACCTGACTCCCCTCCTCATGTGGTCCCCTTTTACTTAAAACACTTCCTAGAATCTTTTAATCTTTTAGTACCATGGTCAATTTTTCTCTCATAAAGTGACTTTTAAAATATAAAAGTCACTTTAATAACATAAAGTAAACTTGGTACTTTACACATAAAGTCACTTTAATAACCCATGTGACTTTAATAAATTAAAATACAAGGTATACAACTCATAAAAGGTACTTTAGCTCCTTAACATTAATAAAATACATAATGTCAATAAACAAAAACAAAAGGATTATTAAAGTGTCTTCCTAGGCCAAAAGGATAAATGCCTCGGAAACACTTCCTTAGTACCAATTTTCTCAACAGATGATTCTTCTCGGAAAACTTGGCTCTACTTCCTAAAGACCAAGGATGAGGTCTTCAATCAATTTCAAGAGTTTAAAGCTCTTGTGGAGAACCAAACAAGGAAGAAGATTGAAGTGTTGAGATCAGATAATGGAGGCAAGTATATCTCCAACGAGTTCCTGGATTTTTGCAAGGAAGCAGGGATTAAGGAGCTCACGGTATGTTACAACCCTCATAGAATGGGGCTGCCAAGAGGAAGAACAGGACCATAATGAAGGCAGCGAGGGCAGTGATCTATGATCAAGAATTATCTATGTTTTTGTGGGCGAAGCCTTGCAATACAGTTGTGTATGTGAAGAATAGGAGACTTCACAAGATATTGGACGATGTGACTCTTGATGTCCTGAGAAGTTGTATACAAGAGTGAAACCAAACGTGAACCATTTGCACCTCTTCGCTAGTCCAGTTTATGTCCACATTCCCACGAAGAAGAAGACTAAGATGGAGCTCTTGTCAGAAAGGGACATATTTGTAGGCTACAGTGAAGTCTCAAAGGCCTATTGTGTCTACATTACAGGACAGAGGAAAGTGATCTTGAATCAAGATGTCAGATTTGATGAGGGCAGGACCCTTAGGAGATCTCATGAGAAAAAGCCAACAGTGGTAGAGCATTGGGAGTGAGAAGCTCCTAAGCCTAAACAAGGACCAGCGGCAAAGACACAGTCTGTGGATCTGGTGCGTGAGCTAGATATTCCTTCAAGTTCTACCAAGAGAAGGTCGAGATGGGTCGATGGGTCGAGTAGACCTTGAGGGATGTTAAGGAGCATGTGGTGACTCCTAGCAACACCTTCAGGCAGAGCAAACCACTGACAAGATTTTCCAATTATTTAGCAATGTCGAGCAGCGTCAGTGAGTCTGAGCCTTCCACTTTTGAGGAGGCTATAGATGCGCAGGTCGAGGGATGCCATGGTGGAGTATAGCTCCATCATGAGCAATGATGTATGGGACCTAGTGCCAAGGTCGGAGGGAAAGTCTATCGTCACTTCTCGATGGATCTATAAGATCATACATGCAATTGATGGCAGTGTCGAGAAGTACAAAGCGAGGTTTGTGGCGAGAGGGTTCTCCTAAAAGGAAGTAGTGTACAAGGAGACATTCGCACCTGTCACCATATGCATCCATTAGAGCAGTTATGTCCATCGCTTCAAAGATGAGGGGGAGGATACATCAGATGGATGTGAAGACTGCTTTCCTCAATGGGTTGATTGAGGAGGAGGTTTATATTGAGCAGCTTCAGGGCTTTAAGAGGCATGGGAGAGAATCTCATGTATGGAGGTTAAAGAAGGCCCTTTACGAGTTGAAGCAGGCTCCACGTGCATGGTATTTTGGATGTGGAGCATGATTGTTCAGAGGTCTTTGTTTCAGCCAGATGTATACCCTAGGTGGTTTGTACACCCCTCCACGCAGGGGGTGTGGGGAGGGACTTGTCCCCCCCGCGGTGGTCTGGGGGCCAGCGATCCCCCAGCTAGGGTTCGGGAGCAGCGCCCCCGAAGCTAAAAACAGATGTAAAATTGCCTTGTAAAAGTATAGTAGTTTCTAGTCAATCTGGGTCGTTCATTAGGCAGATGATCTAACGGTAGAACTTATATTTAGTTTAGGGTTTTTTGCCCTAGAAGGCAACCCCTCTCTTCATGGGCATTGTATTGAGGCTGTGTAATAGATGTGTATTCTCCGAACGAGAAATAGAGAGGCGACACTGTGAGAGAAAACAGAGAATATTACAGCGGATCTGCTGTAGGTTGTGTCTCTTCATTTTGCTAGATAATAGAAAGGAAGGACTGGCTGTTCGGGGTAGACGTAGCCCAAATTGGGTGAACCACGTATATCTGTGTCTCTCTTGTTTTATGCGTTTCTGTGTTTATATTTCTGCAATATTTATATGTTTCCATTGCTCCTAATATATAATTTCTAACAACTGGTATCAAAGCTGAAGTCTATTTGGCTGATAAAACTCGCAGAAAGAAGGGTTCCTCGTTCGAGTGGGAGCAATGGCGGAAGATGGTAAGTTTAGGGTCGAGAAATTTAATGGCCAAAACTTCTCGCTATGGAAGATGCAGATGGAAGATTATCTGTATCAGAAAGATCTATACCTACCATTGGGCGGAAAAACAAAAATGCCGACGGGTATGACAGATGAAGAATGGAACCTTCTCGATAGAAAGGCACTCGGAACTGTACGGTTGTGCCTCGCAGCGTCGATCGCCTTCAACATTTCGAAGGAAACAACAACAGAGGGTTTGATTAAGGCGTTGGAGAAACTATATGAAAAACCCTCAACCTCAAACAAGGTATTTCTTATGAAACGGCTATTTAATATGAAGATGTCGAAAGGTGGATCTGTTGCAGACCATTTAAATGATTTTAATACTGTTACAAGTCAATTATGTTCTGTAGGGGTAAACTTTAATGATGAAGTTATAGCTTTGTTATTCTTGTGCTCATTACCAAAAAGTTTAGTAATGGCCATTAGTAACTCTGTTTCTGGATCTCGTACTTTAAAGTTTGATGATGTTGTCGGTGTTATCCTTAGCGAGGAAATGCGACGAAAAAGCTCCGGTGAGACATCGGGTAATGCTTTGAGTGCAGAGTCTAGGGGAAGAAAAATGGAAAGAAGAAAGAACTCATGATATCGCAGTAAATCAAGGAAAGGCGAATCCAAGTCTAAATCGGGGATAGTGTGCTGGAAATGCAAAAAGAAAGGACACCTAAAAAAACACTTTAGATCTCAGAAGGGAAAAGAATGAGATGCACAGCAAGAAAACAATCATGAAGCAAATGTGACAGGTGAGGTGTTGAAAGATGCTTTGATTCTTTCTTTCGAAAATATCACTGATTTAGGACACCTAAAAAAACACTGTAGATCTCGGAAGGGAAAAGAATGAGATGCACAGCAAGAAAACAATCATGAAGCAAATGTGACAGGTGAGGTGTTAAAAGATGCTTTGATTCTTTCTTTCGAAAATATTACTGATTTTTGGGTGGTAGATTCAAGGGCCTCATTCCATGCCACACCTGATAAGAAATACTTTCATGACTATGTTTAAGGAGATTTTGGACAAGTTCGTTTGGGTGATGATAAACCCTGTAAAATTGTTGGAATGTGTAAGGTTCTTGTAAAACAATAAAATGGAAACCAATGGCTACTAAAGGAGGTAAGGTATGTTCCAAATCTAAAGAAAAATCTGATTTCAACAGGGTAGTTAGGCGGTGAAGGTTGTGTGACAACTTTCATAGATAAAGCTTGGAAGGTCACCAAAAGAGCCCTGGTAATAGCAAAAGGCGAAAAGGTTGGTACATTGTATTTATGCAATGGTATTTCTAACTCTGTTAATGCTTTAACTTCCAAAGGAGCGGATGTAGCATTATGGCATCATAGGCTTGGACACATGAGTGAAATGGGGATGAAAATTCTTCACTCAAGGAATTTGTTGCCGGGTTTGAAGAATGTTGATTTGGACTTCTGTGAAAATTGCTTTTATGGAAAACAGAAGAGAGTCAAATTTCTCAGAGTTGGGAAATAAAAGAAGAGCGAAAAATTAGAGCTTGTGCATACAAATGTATGAGGACCTGCTCAGGTACATCTCTCCGTGGCTCTCGTTATTATGTTACTTTTATTGATGATGCAACTAGAAAAACTTGGATTTATTGTATTAAGAATAAATCTGATGTATTTGATACTTTCAAGAAATGGAAAGCTTTGGTTGAGATTGGGACAGGAAAGAAATTGAAGTGTCTTAAATCAGACAATGGTGGTGAATATTGCAGCAACGAGTTTGATAGGTACTGTTCAGAGCATGGAATTCGTAAAGAGAAGATAGTTCCAAGAACACCACAAGAAAATGGTGTGTCGAAAAGGATGAACAGAACAATCATGAAGCGTACAAGTTGCATGAGATTGCATGCAGGATTGCCTTTACAGTTTTGGGCAGATGCTGTAGATATTGTTGTTTATCTAATAAACAGAGGGCCTTCAAGTTCCTTGGATGGTGGTGTTCCAGAGGAAGCATGGATAAGTAAAAAGGTAAACTACTCTTTTTAAAGCCTTTTTGTTGTGAGGCCTTATCCATATTGATAAAGAAAATAGAACAAAGCTTGAGGCAAAGTCAAAGAAATGTACCTTTATTAGATATGGTGTTAATGATTTTGGTTATCGCTTATATGATTACGAAAATCACAAAATCATTAGGAGCAGAGATGTAATATTCAATGAAAAGTTGATTCCAAGGTGGATCTCTCCCCTTCTTCCCCTGTTTCTATGTCCTCATCTTCTACTTCGCCTGGTGAAAGTCTGGATTCAAGTAACCAGGTGGCTAAGAAGAAGAAGACGAAGAAGAAGAAGTCTCATAAGCGAGAGGTTAAAAGTGTCGCTACTGCCCCGAGTACAGCACAGGTCAGAACTCCTGCTCCTCCGCGGAAGGTTAAGTTTCCTTGTAAATTGTACAAGGGAGACCATCTTCTTCGTGATTGTCCTGGCATTCCCAGTATCTTAGAAGTGTGGTCTCACGATCCGACTCGTCCCTCATCGTCCTCTGAAGCTCATGGCGATGTTACCCTATCAACTGGCAATGGTAAGAAGAACGGGAAGATTCGCTTCCCCTGTAGGCTATGTGAAGGCAACCATCTCCTTCACCTTTGTCCGCTCATGGATAAAGCTTCCGCTGTTTTGTAAAGTCTTACAGCTTCTTCACCCCAACTTCCCATTGGTTATCAGAGGCTCTCTTCAGACCCTCTCCCTGTCGACAAAGAGATTGACTTAGATCCTTCTCTTGCCCATCCTCCTCTTCCCGAACCTGGCTATGCTAAGCCTGTTCCAAACCAACCATTGGTCGGAAAGAGTGTCGACTCGAGTTCACCGCCCGTCGATCACTCTGTTTCGAAGGAGCGTCATGCTCATGTTCTTCTCGTCTCGTCAGGTTCTACTGAGTCTGAAAACGACCCTCCTATCCTAGCTGATCCGGAGAGTCATTTTTCGGTTCCTATAGAGCAGGGGGGCAATCATACGATTCCCCCACTGAGTAGTTCAGTCGTTTTCTTCGACTGGAGTCATTTGACCGCCTTCTACCTTCCATCCCATGTGCCTTTCCATATTACAGTACGTGCCTGCGATAAGGCAGTACCTGGCACTGTCTTGGATGAGGGTGCATCTGTCAGTCTTATGCCTTCCACTACTTGGCAAGCTTTGGGCTCCCCACAGCTTGTGCCAGTCGCGTAGAATCTGATGGCGTTTGACGGAGGAACCAGTCAACCATTAGGGATCCTTCCAAAGTTCCCTATTACTTTGGAAGGCAAAACCGTCTGTATTGACGTATTAGTTAGCCAAGGTGCTTTAGATTTCAGTCTTCTCCTTGGTCGTGACTATGTTTATGCCATGGGGGCCCTTCTCTCTTCACTTTTCTGTGTGGTTTGCTTTCCACACGGCGGAAGGATCGTGACTATAGATCAATTGTCGTTCTTTAGTCCCCCGGTGCCTCCTGCGCAGTTGTCATCCCCTCATGGTTTTTATCCACCAGTTGTATCTGCCCCGCCGCAGGTCAACTACGTGGCTACTTATCCTGCGCCTGTATCCAGTGATGTTGTCGTCGTGCATAGTTTCCTGGGGGCATTGGGTCCTGACTTCCAAGATGTTATCCTTCCACCGGGAGTGGCACTCTTGGAAGCAACGACTTCCTGTTCTTTATGATGAAGTTCGTTCGGAGCATAGTTCGCTTTCCTATGTCAAGCTCGTTAAAAAATGAAACTAGGTCTGGTCGAGCATAGTTCCTGATCTTGTGTAAGCCTCATTAAAAAATGAAACAACTCCCTTTCCAAATCGAGTCTTTTGATTGAGATCTCGTAAAATACAAGTCGAGTCTTTCCTAGATCTCGAAAGTGAACCTTCATTCCATCCAGTTTGTTGAATGCAATGAAGCTTGGGGGGCATGTACCTCGTTTTGCATCATTATGCTGGGGGGATGCGAACTTATATCAAGCATAGTTTTTCGTTTCAAGCTTGTGTAAACATGAAACCGAATCCAAGCAGAGTTCTCCATGGTTCAAGCTTGTGTAAACATGAAACAGAATCCAAGCAGAGTTCTCCATGGTTCAAGCTTGTGTAAAAATGAACCCATACCCATTTTACATCTCGTGATTGTTGTCTTTATCCGCTAAATTCTGTTATATGAGCCTTGGTTGTTTTCATCCAATCGCCACCATCTCTTTGGCCGATCATATGCTTTCACTTGCTCGTTTTCCTTTCCTGAGGGACTGTAGCTAAGAGTGGTTTTTTTAGCCAGCCTCTTAACCATTACATGTTTTGAGCAGTTCCACCATTGCCGGAACCAGTTGCTACCCTTTATACCACTTGTTCCTCTAGGACGAGTCACCTTTAAGCTCTTTTCTGACTCGTGAAATATGAAAAGGTTGCCGAGTATTTTTTCCCTTTTTGACTCGTTAAAGAGAATAAAAATGGAGGTCTGCTTTCAGCTCTTTTCTGACCGTTTAAAGATGAAAAGATTGCCGAGTTATTCCTCTTGACTCGTTAAACGTAAATAGAGAGGCGGTCGTCTTTAAACTCTTTTCCGACCGTGTAAAGACGAAAAGATCGTCGAGCCCTTGTCGTTTCAGGCTCGTTAACGGTTACGAAACGACGTGATTTCGGTCGCTTTTTTACTTTTTCAGGTCGAAATCACTAATCATGAAAAGTACTCCTCGATCGTAATGGTCGGGCGGTTCTTTCGAGCATTGTTTTATACTTTTTCGAGCTCGAGAGACACAACTTTACGAAAAATGACACCCCTGGAGTTTACTTTTCCGTTGCCTTTTCAAACTCTCTAAACATGAAAAGGCACCGAGTTCTTCCTCTGTCAGACTCGTTAAAACTTGATACATTGGATTCCATCGCAATGACGCTTCACAAGCATATGCTATCCCCGTCAAGCTTGTCATTAAAAATAACTGGGGTACTCGCCAGAAATGGTGGGGAAAATGGAACCAGAATCATTGTCGTGTCGGCAGTATGTCGCTCTTGAACATGGCACTTGTCTGCATTTGTGTCTGGGTGGGGACATCTCATCTCGTTTTTCACTTGCCTCCATGGGTTTGGGTGATCCTGTTGGACCTCTCATCTGCGCGTTGCCTTGTCCCCATGACCTCTGATCATTTGATGTCAAATACTGCCAAGTCCACTGTCGTGCCACCGATATGTTCAAGAGACGTTGACCTCTGCGAAATAATCAACCTCCCTCTGGTAACTCACATAATCCTGATTCACAAAAAACATTGCCTTCCTCTGTCTCGTGTCGATGATGTGGGAACCACTATGGCCCACCTTCGATCAAGGTCACTTCCTGTCGACTTCAGCTCATTATCCAGGAAGTCGATCTAGAGACTCCCTTTTGGTGCCTTGGAGCCTGCATGCCACAATGGCAGGTTCTTCGCGTTCGACGCGAGGTTTTCATCATTAGCCTCCGATCGAATGATTCTACGGGTGTTCGACGCCGACTCACTGATTCGCACGCCGTAGATTGTACCTATAGTACCTTGAGGGCCATTGTCATTATTGGTGGTACCTCTCGCGTCTGTTAACAGTTTTCATCATTAGCTGGTAGTCAGACGATGCTCCTGTATGTTCGACTTCGACTCCTATATTTGCATGCTTGAACTTGTACTTTGTTCGGGTCGAGATGGAGCGCAAGACCCTGGATTTTGTTTGTTGGGATCCAGGTTGCGATTTTGTGGATTATTATGATTATTACATGACTCATTCACTGGATGGCTGCGATCATGCCTGAGTCTATTTATCGATCTTCACTGGATGGTTACGTCCATACCTTGGATCTAGATTTTTATGTACTCTACTATGGATGGTTGCGCCCATACCACATATACCATGTACTTGATATATCAGTTGTACTTCTCCGCCCAGGTTTTCCGGCGGCAGTGTTTTCGGTTGGACAGACGATGTTCCTGCATGTTCGACTTCGACTCCTATATTTGCATGCTTGAACTTGTACTTTGTTCGGGTCAAGATGGAGGGCAAGACCCTGGATTTTGTTTGTTGGGATCCAGGTTGCGATTTTGTGGATTATTATGATTATTACATGACTCATTCACTGGATGGCTGCGACCATGCCTGAGTCTATTTATCGATCCTCACTGGATGGTTGCATCCATACCTTGGATCTAGATTTTTATGTACTCTGCTATGGATGGCTGCGCCCATACCACATATACCATGTACTTGAGATATCAGTTGTACTTCTCCGTGCAAGTTTTCCGGCGGCAGTGTTTTCGGTTGGACATGTTCTTGTAAAGCATTTCACCCCTCTCTCTCTCTCGGGCCTCATGCTTTAGGG
>APFE030608409.1:107910-120882 GCA_000404065.3 Pinus taeda | reverse complement strand
TGCTGCTGATCACCCAGCCAAAGGAGGATTTGATGTCAGAACTATGGTTGTATTCTTCTTTGTTTATCAATAATAGACAACTATTATTATGGTTCCACTCTTATTGTTCTTTGTAATAATGATGAGTTATATCCTTTCTGACTGATATATAGTTGCATCTATTGGATTTTATGCTTGTGTTTGCGTCGTTCTTTGTATGTGCAGGTGTCCATTCACGGAGATCGTGGGGATCGTGATTTGCCAGAGCAAAGGAACTGGAGCATCAACTCTTCTACAAGCACTAGCGTTGGAATCCAGGTAGGCCCTCATCATTGGTCTTTAATTTGCAATTAGGAACTTGCGTGGTAGCGTTGTATGATTGTTGCTAGACCCAATCTGGGCTAGTAGGGATCGCCTCTGTCCGCAGAGCAGATTTACCTCCTCAACAGGGGGGTCTAGGGGCTAGCGGTCCCCCGGAGGGGGTTCGGGGGCAGCGCCCTCGAAGCTAAAAACAAATGTAAAATTGCCTTGTAAAAGTATAGTAATTTCTAGTCAATCTGGGCCGTTCATTAGGCAGATGATCTGACGATAGAACTTATGTTTAGTTTAGGGTTTTTTGCCCTAGAAGGCAACCCCTCTTCATATGAGGGCATTGTATTGAGGTTGTGTAATAGATGTCTATTCTTCGAGCGAGAAACAGAGAGGCGAGACTGTGAGAGAAAACAGAGAATATTACAGTGGATCTGTTGTAGGTTGTGTCTCTTCATTTTGCTGGATAATAGAGAGGAAGGACTCGCTGTTAGGGGTGGACATAACCCAAACTGGGTGAACCACGTATATCTGTGTCTCTCTTGTTTTATACGTTTTCTGTGTTTATGTTTCTACAATATTTTATGTGTTCCATTGCTCCGTAATATATAATTTTCTAACATGGTGCACCAGGAACGATAGATATCTTCTTGGTTTGGGCTTTGCCAAGAGTGAGGTGGACTCCATCTTGTACTATGTACTTGTTGAGAGTGAATCGCTTCTCTTAGTACTTTACGTGGATGATCTCTTCTTGATAGGATAGAAGAAGCTCATAGAGATGTGTAAGGGAGATCTTACTTCGGAGTTCAATATGAAGGACATTGGCTTGATGCACTACTTTTTGGGATTGGAGGTGCAGAGGTAGCCAAGAGAGATTTTTCTTGGACAGGGCAAGTAGTCGAGATCTTTAGGAGGTTTAGGATGGAGGATTGCAGGCTTGTGCCTACACCGATGATCACTAACTTGAAGAAGTTAAGTGCTTCTGAAGGCAGGTTGGTGGATCCCACATTGTACAGGTTGTTGATAGGTTCCTTGATGTATCTGGTCAACACTAGACCAAATATATGTTTTGCCATGAACACACTCAACCAATTCATGGTGGAGTTAAGGTACCTGTGAGGTACGGTAGACTTTGGATTGAGATATGTTAGTGTTAAAGGAGTGGAGCTATTGGGGTACACAGTGTCTGATGGGGCGGGGAGTGTTGTGGACAAAAAATATGCGTTTGGATGTTGCTTTAGCTTAGGATCAGCTATGATCTCGTGGTACAGCAGGAAGCAACAATCATTGGCATTTAGTTCAGTAGAGGCAAAGTACATGGCAGCCAGTATGGAAAGTTGTGATGCAGTATGGCTTCACAAGATGCATGAAAGACTATTTGATCTGTAGATGGGGCCAATGGTGATTCACTGTTATAATCAGAGTTACATCAAGCTCTCTAAGAATCTTGTGTTTCATGATCGGTTCACGCACATCGAGATCAATTAAGGTCCAAAGAGGTGTTGTTAGACTACATTACATTTCTACAGAGGAGCAGGTGGCCGATATTCTCACTAAGACTCTAGTGAAAGGGAACTTTGTGAAGTATAGAGATAAGTTGGGGATGGTGGAGAATCCCTTCCTTGCTAGGAGCGAGTGTTGAAGCTTGTGGTAGCTTCGAAAATTCTTCTACATAACCTTGGTGTCTTAGAAAGTGGAAGATGATTTAATGCCTCTTTAGGTGCTTTCTTGGTGGAGTAAGTGATTTATGTCTTCCTTCCTCAGTCTAACTTAGGAAAAGTACAATAATTAAAGTCAATTAATTATTGTGTGACTATTAAGTCATTTTCTAAGGATAAATAATTTAATTATTTAAGTGACTTAGAAATAATCCCAACCATTAATTCTTTTATTAGGGTTAGGGATTTAGGCTTAATGAATATTATAAAAGAAGAGAGAGTGATTTTCTCTAGTGTGTGGCTCAGTAGACCGAAGCACAAAGGAGGAGAAGTACAAGATAATTTGAGGGCAAATCTAGGAGGTCGATTGTGATATTGCAATGCTGAGTTGCTAAAGAGAGGGAGGTCAATTTTATTGGAGTAGTCGATTTGTTCAAGGTCAAGTTTCTAACACACAGTAGCAACTCAAGGGAAGGCGTGGGGTCGATTTGCTAGCGAATTGATTGGGCCGAATTTCTCCAGGTCAATTTCCTTTGGAGGCTAATTTCTAGGTGGTCGAGTTCACTCTGTGGGGATCGCACTACAAATTCCAGTTATTGTATTTTTTTCCTCGTATCTTTGTGGGTCGAAAACCCAGATTTTCCAAATTAATAGATGACGTAGAATTGTTGTGGGTGAATTATTTTCGCAATGTGTGATTCATCTCTCGGATTTAAATTTTGTTACATATCTAATTCTAGATGTTAAAAATACCAATGATTTTATTTTTTCGGTAATCAGAATTTATTTTGCTAAATAAATAAATTGTTGGGAATAAAATTAATTGTCATGAGAAAATAAATTTAGGCTGGTATTTGGAAATTTAACAACAAATGTAACGAACTATTGTCATTTTGCAGGAATCATGGTGCAGTTATTTTCAACATATCTTTTGGACCCTGTGTAATTTGTGCATTGAATAATTCATTAAACAATGTCACCAACCTTGACTAGATTTTTTAAACAATTATGCAGCCCAAGTTCATAAAACGTATATTTGTAATCACCATACATCTTGCCATATCTGAATCATGTGTGCAGTTGGAGCTATTACAACCAACAGAAATGGCTATGCTCCTTAGCTTGTATTACTTAATTTTTTATTTAGTTTAATTAACACTTGATTCAACATAAAGAAGAAATACACAATAAGTGATTTGCATTGATTAGAAGAGAGGGAATAGAACCAAAACAAAGGAGGGAAAAAACAAGACAAGAAACATGTAATTTAAAAGCAAGGCTAAAAGACCTAGAATTAAAGATGGCCTTCAAGCAAACAAAAGCGATAGCTATTAGATATTTTGGATTTGGCACTCATCTCTGCTTCCTTCCATCACCTATTTCAGAACCCTAAACCCCCAAAACTCTATTTACTAAGGCTACTCCCAACTCCACCTTGTGCCTCATTATTTGGTTTTAGTAATCCTACAAGGGACACCCTCCTTGAGCCAAAGGAGAGTCAACCTAAAGTGAAGACGATATGTCACAGTGCTGACCATCCTAGATATTGCCCCTTGAGTTGTACCTTGAGAATTACAACTTTTATCATTAAGCAGAATTTGAGTTGTAACAACCATTATGTATTGAAGAAGGCTAATAAGGCTCCTAGACAAGTTGTGAAAGAAGTTACTGATTGAAAAAAACCATGGGCCTACTTTGATGGGGCCTTCCAGGGGGACCCTCCTAAGAGAGGTGTTGGAAAGGTTCTTCACATATCAAAAACTCATTGTATAAGGTTTAAGGTTTAAGTCAATGCTAGGAACTAGCTCCAACAACTTCTCTGAACTTATGGCCCTAAAACTTAATATGACAAAAATTATTCTAACATTAGCATTAGAACAAGGATCTACACATTTACAGGGCTTTGGTAATTCCCTCCTAATTGCTTGAGTGGGCCTAATGGTTAAGAACATGTGTTTCCTCCTACGAGGTCACGAGTTCAAATCCATAAAGAGGATAGAGTATGTACACTTCCATATATTTTAGCAGTCAAATCGTTGCACAAAGGGGGGTTCCTTATCCCACAAGCAATGGGATCTCATACACCAATTTGGTGTTTGGCTTGGTCGTGACCTCAAAATTAGATTATTAGTATTATTATTATTTATAAAATGGATGAGGAAGGAGCATGCAGCAAGAAACTTCACTTTCTAACCCCTATTTGATGAGGCTTGGGCATTAAAAGACAGTTTTCCCTTTATCACATTTGAGCATGTTTAAAGGAAGTGAATTTTGACAGTTGATAGCCTATTAGAGGATGGATTGGATCTTGCAAGAGGAGAATGGATTATAATGGAGGAACAGGATGGCCATAGCTCTATTTACTCCCATGCATTTTTCTTAAAAGTTTTTTTTTTTATTCTCATATCGTAGAACTACTGTCATATTCTAAATTTTAGATGTATAAGGAGGACAATGTGTTGAATTTTTGTAGCATCGAGAGGTATTCCCGCATGACTAAAGGGTCTTCCAGTTGGCCCTAGATGCATTTTGTAAATTTTTATTTTACTAAGGCAAGCTAGCCCAGGAAAAAGTCCAGTCAGCCAACCAATGAAGGGACGTACCCCTTGGGTTGTCGCACCCCTTTGACATGTATAAATAAGATGATGTGATGTCTCACTTGACAATCAAACAAGAGCAAGTCTTTCTCTCTCTTCATCATTTACTATTCTTTTTGGAGGCTACACGTGTGAAGGAAAGTCGAGTTTGACCAACAACCTAACCAATCACATGTGTGAACAATTGACCGAATGTTCGACCACATGAAGGCCGCACATGCGGGTTGACTGCAAAGATTTAACTACGAGTTTGTTGATCATTGACCACAGGGCTAAGTTGACCGCAGGGCCTAAGTTGACCAAGCTGAGCTGACCACAAAGTTTGACCAAAGTTGACCACGGTGGTTTGACTAGTTTTGACCAATGTTATCTTCTTATTGATTCACAAGGTTTGACTAGTATTTGACTTGGAAAATTGGCACAGATTTTTAGACTTGATTTGTAAACCTTGCTAAAGAAAAATTTCTCCTAAAAAAATTGTTGGGTTTTCTCTCAAGGTTGGATTTCCCAGGATAAAATTATTCTCTATTGTGTATGGTTGTTTTTCTATGATCTTTACTATTTTCGTTGCATTTACTATTGAGATTTTCTAAGTATAATTATTCAATGATAGCAGTGGCATAAAATACTGTGTGAAAAATCATTAGGAAGTAATTATTTGGCAGAAATTGTATCATGTTGTACTTGTTTTAGAATTTCAACATGGTGTTGTATGTTGATGGTTTGTTCTTTACTCGAGCAGAGAAGCTCATCGTTGGGTGCAAGAGGGAGTTGGCCTTGGAGTTCGAGATGAAAGATCTTCTCTTGATGCATTCTTTCTTGGGATTGGAGGTGGCAAAGACCTAATGAGATCTTTCTCGGACAAGGGAAGTGCAATATTTAGATTTTGAGGAGATTTGACATGATGGATCGCAAGTCCATGGTTACACCTATGATGACAAATCTGAAGAAGCTATGTGATTCCGCTTCAAATTCAGATTTGTTGTATCCCACAATGTACAGGCAGTTGATTGGATCCTTGATGTACTTGGTTAAACACCATGCTTGATATTTGCTTTGCATTGAACACCCCGAGTCAATAGATGGTTGAGTTGAGGCATGTACATTGGGTTATAGCAAAATATGTGTTGAGGTACCTGCGTGGTACAGTTGGATATGTTTTGAGATATGTCTCAAGTGGTGAAGAGAGGCTGCAGGGATATACTAATTCGGATTGGGTTGGGAATGTCGAGGACAAAAAGAGCACCTCGGGGTGCTGTTTCAACTTGGAATCAGCTATGATATCCTGATTTAGCATGAAGCAGACTTCTATAGCACTCAGTACAGCAAGGGCAGAGTATATCACAACCAGTGCCACAAGTCAGGAAGTATTGTGGCTTTAGAAGCTACTTGCAGGGCTATTTGATCAAGAGCTAGAGACGACCTTGATACATTGTGATAATCAAAGTTGCGTTAAGCTTTCAGAGAATCCAATATTGCATAATAGGTTGAAGCACATTGAGATCAAATATCATTTCATCCAATACATGGTGTTGAAGGGAGCAGTGAAGCTCCAGTACATATCCACACATGAACAAATTGTGGACATTCTCACCAAACCTTTGTCTAGAGCGAAGTTTGTATAGTTCGGAGACAAGCTTGGCGTGATGCAGAATGTCTCCCTCTCAGAGAGGGACTGTTGATGTTTCTGCAAGATTGGGCAAACATTCTCCCACGGGATCATGCTGATTTGACTAGTAGGGAAGAATGATACATTCACCCAAAGAAGCCATGTTGATTTGGTTAGGCCATGCTAATTTGGCCAGGGGTGAGTGGCCCAGGTGCAGACATCTCCCATGGGGTCACATTGATTTGACTAGGGGAGATTGATACATTTAACCATGGGGTTATCCTGATTTGGCTAGGGGTAAATGGCCCAAGATACTCACATTGCCTGCTCTGGGATGGAGTGATATGTGTGTGTGTGTGTGTGTGTGTGTGTGTGTGTGAAGAGACACTCCATTAACATAGCAAGTTCACGAACTTTTCTAGTGGAGGAAAGATTTCAGCTAAGGAGAAATATGTTCTTCAGCAAAGGAAAATACCTCCCTCGCTAAGAGGGAGTGTTGATTTTTTGTAGCATCGGGAGGTATTCCTACATGACTAAAGGGTCTTCAAGTTGGCCCTAGATGCATTATGTAAATTTTTATTTTACTAAGTCAAGTCGGCCAACCAGTGAAGGACGTGTTCCTTGGGTTGTCACACCCCTTTGACATGTATAAATAAGATGATGTGATATCCCATTTGACAACCAACCATGAGCAAGTCTTTCTCCCTCTTCATCATCTACTATTCTTTTTGGAGGATGCACGTGTGAAGGAAAATCGAGTTTGACCAGCAATATAACCAGTCACATGTGTGAACAGTTGACCAAAAGTTTGGCCACAGGAAGGCCGCATGTGCAGTTTGACGGCAGGGATACGATTGCAGGTATGTTGACCATTGACCGCAAGGCCAAGTTGACCAGAGTTTGACTGTTTGACCAGAGTTGACCAAGCTAGTTTGACTGTTTGACCAGTGCTATCTTGCTGTTGTTTGACCAGGTTTGACCGATATTTGACTTGGATTATTGGCAAAGGTTTCTAGACAAATTGTTGATTTGTAAACCTTGCTAAAGAATAATTTCTCCTAAGAAAAGTTGTTGGTTTTTCTCCCAAGGTTGGGCTTCCCACAACAAAATTATTGTTTCTATTCTGCATGATTGTCTTTCTATGATCTTTACTGTTTCCACTGCATTTACTGTTGAGATTTTCTGAGTATAATTATTCAATGATAGCAGTGGCATAAAATACTGTGTGAAAAATCATTAGGAAGTAATTATCTAGTAATAAATTGTATTCTATTGTAGTTGTCTTAGAATTTCAACACGTTGTTGCTTTTGCTTTTGAGAGACAATGACCAATAGTCACCAGATACTGATCTCTGATGATATACCTTGTTGTTGATGTTATTAGGTGATATGCTCCTGATCAGCATGAAGGGACATTACTATGTCAAAATGTAGGATCTGAAAAAGGTCTCCTTTTTTTCTGAAATGCTGTAAGCATATGATGTATATAGTTTGATTTTAATATGAAATAAAATTATGTTTTTTATTCCCAAAGAAACAAAGAAAATAATTTCAAATAGGTTGAATACAAAGATTCTGATTGGGCAGGCCAGTTAAATGGCATAAAATACACCACAAGGTTATTATTTATTGCAGGATCAACAGTTCCATGGATTAGTGTGACATGACCAATTGCCGGATTATCCTCTGAAGAACCAGAGTACAAAGCAGCAATCAGCGCAAAATAAGAATGGTTCCAGGTGACAAGAACCTTCATGGAGACAAGCCATGACTCTCTCTCTCTCTCTCTCTCTCTCTCTCTATTACGATAGTTAGAGTTAGCTCACAACGTATCTTGTGTTTCATACAACAAACAAGCATATTGAGATCCACCATCCCTTCAACAGACAGCAGGTGTGGAATGAGGTCAAGATCATATGCAGCAGAACTAAAGATCAGACTTCAGCTTGTAGACATTTTAACAAAAAGGTGGAGCAAGGAGAAGTTTCAAAAGTTAGGGGAGATGCCTGGTGTAGAAGAAAATTAAAATGATTGTTCGGGCATTGTGGGAGTGAAACAATTCAGAGAGATTTTTTGGCTGAACATTCTATATTTATAATCAACAACCATATTTGAAACAAATATTGCTCTACAAATCTGTGTCTCTGTATAATACAAAATGAACTGATTTGAGTGCGAGCATTATCTCATCTTGATATATGTGTGCTCTAAAAATCAAAAAATTATTTAGGACACTTACCTCGGATCCCAATTTATGTATACGAGTGCGAACAAAAAGAGGATAATCACTTCGCTGAAATTCTGCAGCTGCTCGAGCATTTGTTCCAGCTGCAATCAGTTCACCAACATTAGGCTGTTGATCCCATTCCTCTTTGAGTATAATACTCTCTAGCAGATAAACCTTTTCTGGTTTGGTGGCTGATGCATCATAGGGAGGAATATTTCTAACTATATTAGCATTGGCTAGAGCAAGTGCCTCTGCACTTGTTAATACTGTTGTCTTCTTTGCTACTTCTTCGAACAGTTTTCCAATCCCACTTTGATCTCCTAGGGCTTCTTCCTTTAATCTTGACTTGTCACGACGTTTTGCCTGGGATTTGGACAAGTTAAAAAAATATTTAGCAGACTGTTATATATAGCATGTATGCCTAGTAGTTTACAGTACCAAGGCACGTGACTGTGCCTTCTTACTGCAGCTTTAGCAGCAGCTATCTATTAACTGGTGGCATATCCTCTCAAGCAAATTTATAATGAAAATTAAAAAAGTACGGCTCTCTGTCAGTGTTTCCAAAATATGAGTACAGCCACTTAGCATCCCTTACTATATATTTAAGTTCAAAGAGGCTACATATATTGAGATTATCAGGTGTAAGTTAATGTTCCATAAATTATAAGTGATGAAGTACCGGAATTAGTTTTATAATGCCACAATTACATCAGAAGTATTGATCATGACTGAGATTAAAGTTATAAACCCTGGCTAGAAAAGGGCTCTATTCAAAAATGCAACTCCAAAACAACATAAATCACAAAATATGTACCGTAATTGAGCAACACCACATCTCAATAAAAGTAAAACTTGGCTTCATAACACTCTTTTTGGTTAGCATAAATAAAAACATGAAG
The DNA here is from genome assembly GCA_000404065.3 of Pinus taeda. Classification (NCBI taxonomy): domain Eukaryota; kingdom Viridiplantae; phylum Streptophyta; class Pinopsida; order Pinales; family Pinaceae; genus Pinus; species Pinus taeda. The sequence goes on along the minus strand of APFE030608409.1, from coordinate 111,604 downwards.
CTTAGCAACAAAGGTAAGCCGTCAAGATTATGTGGAGATAGAAAATAGTAAAGGCATTTGACAATATGTGGCATATTGTTCAGACAAAACTAGAGTATATCTGATTTCTTCCATTTCCTTATGACCTTTGCTTTTGTGAAAATGCTTCAAGCTTCCATTAGTATTTCATAAAATGTCAAACAGTACTTTTTAGCAAAAAGGCTGGCTGCAAAAGCACGAGGATCATTTCCTTCTGATTTAAAATAGAGATTTCTGAAATAAGTAGGCTGCCTCCCGAATTGATCTCTTGCAGTCTCTCCTCTTTCCCTTTCTTTGATTTTCTTGTTTGATCTCGTTGTATTTTGCTGTAGCTTTCGAGGTACAGATTGGCATCACCCTCCCTCTCTCCCTTCTTTGATATTCTTGTTTGATCTTGTTGCATTTTGCTTTGTGCTTTCGAGGTACAGATTGGCATCGCTGATTGTATTTTCTAGTCCACTGACTTTTCTTTGGGATATTTGTTGGACACTAATTAAACTTTCTCATCTAAAATGGAATGTGACTACAGATCGTAAATTGCTCGGATGATGCATAGCATATCAAATTGAAGAACAGTGCCAAGCTTAATTTCAATGAGTGATGTGCCTATGTTTCATAAACTCCTTGATCAAGATTCCTTACCATGGCTTGGGCCTATGTGCTTAGGGTTCAGAGTTTTAAGTTATATTCATATATAGGCATCTCTTGATTTTTTGGAAAGGGAAAGAAGAGTGACGCTGCATACCTGTAAAATGCTCTTGTGTGTTCCGAAAGTAGCCGTAAGGAGTTGGTGTTTCCTCTGTCTGTTCTCGGCTGTAAGTTCTTCAGCATTTTCTTCCTCGGCATCTGCTCTGTTGTATTCCATTCCTTGCACTCTTGCTTCCATTCTGAAAATCTGTTCAGTTATATCAAAAACTTCAGAACACAATCATTCCCAGCATTCAAGAAGGAAAGTGATGGGTTTGAATTTTTTTTTTTTTTGAGTATTCATTTACCCTTCCGCCGGAAATGGGTACGAGCTTGAGAGTGCTAGTTTCTTTGTCGAAGACGCCCATGAGATAGTTGCAAGGCTGCCACAGTGAATTTTCTCCCGAATAATTGGTGCCCACGAAGTCTACGCTTGCCTCTTTCGGCCTTGCGACTAGTTGCAGTTGCTTGGACTTAATTTTCCTGGTGTTCTGGTAGACTCCTACCTCTAAACTGGAGGAGGCGTCGCCATTTTTGACGGGATCGTATCCTGAAGGAAAGTAGCCGACGAAGGGACATCCAAAGCCGCTCTGCGGTGGAATGTATTCTGTCTGGACTATGGTTCTCTTCCTCTTTCTCTTCTTGCTGCTCTGACCAGGAGACTCCATGCTTAAACGCAATGAATGCCCCTGCAGATCTGTGGAATGAAGAGTGCAATATGTTCTATACTGTAGAAAAATGAAATGATAAAAAGACGAACCGTGATGAATAATTTTCGCAGCAGTGAGAGTTCAGGGCCAGAGTTTACGGCATAATAGGGTTCGTGTCCATTTTGGTTGTGAAACCTAAACTAGACTAAACTCTATTCTCGTCTGAAAAATCTTATAAACCCCATTCCACGACTTACTACCTCTTGATTTCTATATCCCTGATGTTTCTACTATTGAAAAATGCTTCTCTACTAAAAAGCCTATTATTCCTTTCTATGTAAATATGATCCATGTTCAACGGACGCAACAATTTTCTTATCAATGGAATAAGGGATTGGTTTATGGAAATTTTAGGGATGTAGATAAGCTGTCCACGCTCACATTTCAATGGACATCATTAAGGCATTAGTCCTAAGTCTATAACTATAACTATTTTCATTAGTGTTATTTATAAGTTTATGAGAGTTATTTTTTCTTATTGAATCACATATAAGTCTTTTTTCTGTTGAGATTTATTTTAAGTTTACGATTAATTTTTGAGAGGGTTATTTTTAAGTTTATAAGTCTTTTTTAATGACCGTACTTTTAAGTTTATGATTAATATTTGAGAGAGTTATTTTAAGTTTATGATGGTGAGAGAGTATTTACTAAAACATTAAAAAGAATTAAAGAAAAATATGATTTTAACATCTATGAGGCTAAAGATAGTCAAATTGTTTCTTCATCTGCTTGATGTATTTGGCCATTTTTCTGTGAAGCCTCGAAATAAATGCTTCCAGCTTCTCAACAAATTCCTCACTAAATAGATTATCCCAAAAGCTAGTTGCCAGCATATCTGCATAACTTTCCCTGTTGTCTTTTATGGCCTCACATTCTAAAATGAAATGCTTTTTTGTTTCCACTTTTCTGGAAGAACAAAAAATGCATACTATTTCCTCCCACACTTCTTTTGGCCTTTTCCAACGCCCTGTTTCACAATGGAGTTGATGAGAATTAGTCTTTAACTGAGCAATAAGAATTCTTGCTCTCCAAGAGATATTGACCTCTATGTATGCTTTTGGTTGATGACTATGAGTGGGATTAAACACTTCAATATAGTACTTTTTCTTTCTTCTTACCTCCTTATCCCAAGTACACTTGTGGAACTTATCCATAACAAAAGCTTTTATCTCTTTGTTGTTTATGGGACACGTGTTCAAGCAAATACCCCATTTACTAAACCATTTGTTATTTTGTTGCATCCAAGTCTTTTTTATGTTGCACAATCTGTCATTAGAGACAGCCTTAGGCCATCTACCCTCTTCCATTTGCTTAATTTTTTTGAATACCATATGACTCGCACCATAGCAATTGCTTCAATAGGAGCAGCCTCTGTTTCACTTAAGAAGATAGCATAAGGCACTGCCCTTTTAATCTTGAATTTGTTTGTAATCAAATGCTTCTGAATTTTCTCAATTTGTTTCCATTGTATGTCGGATAACTGTTGACCCATAGTTCACAACCATAGAGAATCATCGGAATCACTAGAAGCCCAAAAAGAGTTTGAGTGGTTTTCCAGTCTCATAACTCTGCCTCTCTACACTTATTTTGAAAAGCATACAATGATTTCCAACCCCCAAATGTTCTTTTCTTTCTACAACCATCCCAGCTTAAATTTTTGTTGAAGTCAATTCTGAGGTATTTGTAATCTGCAACTTCTTCCAAAATGTTGCCTTCAAAGTAGAACTTATGTTGGTTATGTTTTATTTTTCTAGAGAAAACCACTAGTTTCATTTTGTTGATATTGACTTGCATCCCCACACTTCTACAAAAATGCTCAAGGGATAGTAAGTGCTCTTGCAAACCAAGAGTCGATTTAGCAATCAGAATAAGGTCATCTTCATACAAAAGAAGCCTTATAACAAACTTGCCCAAATAGATACCATCACCCCCTTGTGAATTTAAACACTTCTCAAACTTGTCGATATATAAACCAAAAAGGGTAGGAGACAGTGGGAAACCTTGCTTGACCCCGATATCGCTTCTAAAGCTTTCAGAAATGCATGTTGAAGTTCTAGTTTTGACTTTCACCTCTTCATATTGTTGGCAATATGGCTAAAGTGTTGTCCTTGATGGCAACCTATTCAGGAGATGGATCCCTATACAACAGGACAGTAGCAGAGATTGATGATCAGCTATCAAATATTGGAGAAAATAAGAGGTACGCAGGCCAGTGTTACATAAAGTGCGTACATACCCGCAGTTATCCAGTTCATGGGGTGCGTACCCCCAGTGCACAC
>APFE030608409.1:80914-104759 GCA_000404065.3 Pinus taeda | reverse complement strand
GGTGCTGTTGACAGATACTATGAAGCAGATCATAGAGTGTGGTTGCTGATATTTATTGGAATTTTCTCATAATGTAACCGTGTGTCTCTATTATAGTCATCTCTTCAGGTCATGTAATGACCTATGCTGGTTTCCCCACTATGCCTGGGATGAATGATGTTATCATATGTAAACTTTTGGTTTATCACCATTATGATGGGTGATGGATGTATTGAGTCTTTTGATGATAGGAAGGTCATTTATGATATATATAGAGTCATGTTCTTCTTGTAGAACATCTTTTGCAGACCTTTCATACAGTCAGGGGGAGCTTGAGCAACACTATATAGCAGAACAGACATCTCAACTTGTTCTCAGAAAGAGCTTATCAGATTGGAGCACCATGGCATATACAAAGGGGGAGTTCATTCATAGACTTCAGCAGATCTGGTTTATAGTCACGGAGGGCATGTTCTTAGGGGGAGCATAACCCTTTGCCCTTGATGTCAAAGGGGGAGAATGATTCAGTGTTGTTGCCATCAAGTCCAAAGGGGGAGATTGTTGGCATTATGATGCATGTGTTGTACTTGATGGAAACCCTCTCATAGAAGATCATCTCACTTGTATAGATTCAGAAGATATATCAGAAGTGATAGAATGCATGGGTTACCGGACAGCAAAAACGGATCAGATGACAATTCACAAGTAAGCTTTGCCATCAAGTCCAAAGGGGGAGATTGTTGGCACTATGGCTAAAGTGTTGTCCTTGATGGTAACCCATACAGGTGATGGATCACTGTACAACAGGTCAATAGCAAACATTGATGAACAGCTCTCAAATATTGAAGAAAATAAGTAGTACGCAGGCACACCGTTCAAAAGGTGCGTACACGCAGGCATGTCTCATATAAAGTGCGTACATACCCGCAGGATACCCATTCATTGGGTGCGTACCCCCAGTGCACACACTTCAAGGCAGTTAAGCGCCCACACGTGGGGTTTCTCATGGTATTTAGCCAACGATATTGGGTTATCATGGTTTTGGCCTGTGGTATTGTTTATTTTATTATTATTATTGAGCCCCATGATCCTTGATTTGAGGAAGAGCTTGCCTATATAAAGCAAAGGAGATCATTTGGCTTAAGCATGTTTTTGGTTGAATATCTTATGAGGGTAAGATCTAGTCTAGATCTAATAAGGCGAATCTACTGATGGACTAAGATCTCTTCGGCGCATGTTCATAGATCTGACTGTCTGGGTTCTTTCTGAAGTCTTGAAATCATCTATGCCCGAAGGTACGTAGGTACAGTGAGCGAAAATTGTGTACATAGGCAGGAGCGAAGAGTTTCAGGTGCGCCGGTACGCAGGCACAGAAGGGCTTCAGGTGCGGATGACCACAGGCAGTTCAATGGACTTAGAGCGAGGTACGCAGGCTGGCAGTTGAGCAGAGTGCGTACTTGTATGCAGGCTAGCAATTGAGCAGGGTGCGTACTTGTATGCAGGCTAGCAGTTGAGCAGGGTGAGTACTGTATGCAGGCAAGCAGTTGAGCAGGGTGAGGACGTAAGCAGGCGAGCAGTTGAGCAGGGTGCTTACTTCTCTTAAAATCTTTGTTTATCATTGTTGTGTTCTGGGTGTTGAAGTGATGTCTAGTTTCTGGTATTATGACAGCCGTATGAGAAGTGATTGAGTATATCTTTATGTGATCTGATGAACTAGATCTGATTGATGAATCTCATTGTATATTGAGTGATTCAGAAAGTTGTTTGATTATGAGCTTCAATGTGGTTATTGGGTCCAGTATGAAAATTGGATGAAATGTGGCCCTTTTAGATTATGTGTTGTGCTTCACTGTATTCAGTGTGAAAATTGATGAAACGTGGTACCTGGAGGAGAAGATTGTAGGTCAGCACATACGTACTAGTATCTAAGCTAGTACAAGAGCTAAAGGAAATCTTTGGAGCATTGTAGCAGGTAGTAGCCTGCGTACTAGTAAATGGATCGGCTAGTACAAGAGCAAAGGGGGTTGTAGCTCCCGTACTGGTATAAGGCTGCACCAGTACAAAATATTGTAAAAGGATTTTCTTATTAAGAAGAAGATTGAGATGACTTGCAGCAGGTGGTTTTCTCCCGCATTGGGTTTCCACCTTATATCATGGTGTTCATGTGTGTGCCTTATGTGTGATGATCTATTCTATGTTACTGCATCTGTTAACTGATAATATGGTTGATAATGTTCTAATGCACTCATTGAAGATCAATTAAATTAATCATAAGAAGTTGTGGAAGTAGCATATATGAATCTGGTTATGGAAATGAAAAAGTTTTATTAATGTGATAATACTGATTCACCCCCCCCTCTCAGTATTATTTCCAACACATATAGCCTATGCACGACTGCCCTTATATGTTTAGGAACCCCAAGTTCCTCCATTTTGTGCCAAATCTTATCCCTAGGAACTGTGTCAAATGCTTTTCTGAAATCAACAAAGCAACAAAAGACTTCTTCCTTTTTCTCCCAAACTTTTTCAATGATGTGCCTTAAAGTTATACAATGATCAATTGTGGAATGTTTAGGTCTAAAACTTGCTTGCCCTTTAGCATGCTTATCTCTTTCTTCTGCCCACTTGCCAATTTTATTTTCTAACATGCTTCCAAATAACTTTGCAAACAAAGGGTTTATCATGATGGTCCTATAATTGGAGGGAATATTGACGTCACCGCTCTTGGAAAGAGGTATTGCCAGACTAGTTGTCCATTCTGTGCGGAGCCCCTGTTGTATGATGTTGTTGAAAATTTTTGTAATGTGAGGTGCAAGGGTCTTTGAGCCTCGCTTTAGATATTTTTCTTGGAGTAGACTAAGACTTTTGATTTTCCAACACCCATCTTCTTGATACCCATCTCTACCTCTTGCACCGTGAAGAGTTCAATATCAGTGTTGACCAAGGGGGGAGGGTCAACCTTGGGATCATGCTCATAGAGTTGTCTTGCATAGTCAAACCATTTAGAAGTTGTAATATTATTTCCAGTTTGTATCTTTCTCAGTTGGAGCTCCTTCCAAAATAATTTGGGATTATTTTTCCCGAGGAAGATTATTTCTTCCCTCCTTGAAACCATGAAATCAGCCTTTTTCTTGCTTAATAGTTGCTTGTAAGCTTTGAGCTTTATGTTATCCTTGTTTGACTATTTCCAGATTCTCCTTGCCTTTTTGCATTCCTCGTCAAACCAAGCATTAATCGGAAAGCAATTTGTTTCAAACTTCTTAAATTTTTCTCTTTTGCACTATGCAAGTGCACATTCAATTAAATGTGTTAATTCATGACTATGAAGGTCGTGAATTGTGATTTGCTCCTTCTCGAAGAGCCTCTCTAGCATCATTTTAAAGGTACTACAATTTTTTGGAGTCAAAAGAATTTTTCCCTTTGGGAGATTTTGTTGGACATGATGAATTTTTTACTCTAATTGTTTCTTTCCAGTCCAAGAGAAACTTAAATAAATTGGCTTCTGATCTAATTTTAAGTCGCGAGACTTATCTCCAATCAAAACTTCCTCCATTTCTCACACAAACCATGCGAGCAAATTACATAATCTACTATACTTGCTCCATTGTAAGTATTTCAAGTGAAATTACTAGACTTTGCCCATCTAGTCAAGCCATTACAAATGACTAAATCAAAGGCCCCACATAAAGTAAGCAATTGTTCACCAAAGAGATTGCAACCCTTGTCCCCTAAAATTCTTTCCCATTCATGATTACTCTCTTCTGTAAGCCAAATAGGGTCGCAATCTTCTTTACAGCAAAGAATGCTAGCTCGCTCACTTGCAGTTCCAGCATTGAAATCACCCACTATAAGGACTTCACCTAGCTAAGAATATGTTTCAATATCTGCTTTTAAGGCTACAAATGGATCTTTGTGGTCAAGCCCTCTACCTTTATATTTTTGAAACTTGCAGCACAAAAATAGCGTGTTGTGATTCTGATGTGGTTTCCATTTTCTAATATTTTAAACCAAATGAATTGCTTATTTGAGTCTTATTTTTCTAACTGACTGAGATGACCTTCTTTCTCCCTCACTAAAACCATGATACCATGTGCCCTTTGTCATTCATTGTTGCCTTGTTCCACACTGCCATCTTCTAGTATCCTTCAAACAGAGGTTTCTTGCACCCTTCATGCTCATGTGTTTCTATGAGGCAAATTATGTCTCTATCTTCCGCAATAGGTCCTAACTCAGGTCCTTGTCTCCATGAGTAACCTTTGCAGTTCCAATAAACTAATCTTAAGGAAACCTGGGTATGACTTGATTGCTATTTATTTTGACATGCAAGACTCACATTTGAGTCTTTGTCCCTACTTTCCCATACTGGCCTTACTTCCTAATTTCTTGTTGAAGAGTTTGTTGCCTCTTCTTTATTACCATCTTGTTGCTATGTTTTGGAAGGAGGTCCAAATCGAGTTATCACATCTTTACCTTTATAAATACATGATCTCTTGCCTTCATTTATTGCTGCCCTAACCTTTAACATTTCCTCCCTCCTTTCCTCCTGTTGTCTTACAGATAAATCTTCTTCTAGGAAAAAACGAGAACCCCTCAAGAGATGCTTCTTACTTAGAATGATATATTTATCACGCAAGCTAGGCATGATGACTTTTATGGGCCTTTCTCTCTCACCATTAAACTTACCCACCCTCCATGCTTGGCATATTTGTCCTTGTCATAGCAACTTGTATTTCAAAAAGTCTCTTGCAAGGTGAATAATACATTCATTTTTCCCATAGCCTTTCACCCCTTTAATAATTATGTTTGTTGCTCTATTTTGTCTTTCCTTGCTTTCTCTATCTTGCATGTTGTCAACCCAAATGTTTGTTTCTCCCTCCTTATTAGTAGAATTGCTAACAACTTGAGCCCAAGTTTTGGAAACTTTGGTGGAATCTCCTTTCCTTTCTTCTCTTGATTTCTCTTCACGGTTGTCTATTTGGGAAACCACTTTCCTTTTATCCTGGGATGATTTAGCATTCACCACCTCTGTACTTTCCACTACATACTTTTTTATGTTTTGCACATCTGCCTTCATGCGTTGCCATTTTGTCTTCCCTATCAGGAGAGCTTCCTGTAGCAATGCCACTTGTTCTTTCAAAACTTTATTGCTTTCTGCTAAAGCCTTGTTCTCAGTTCTTATTATATGAATTTTATGATCTCTTTCCTACTCTTTAGCTTCTAAAACCTCCAACCTTCGTTTTGCATTTAACAATTCTTTCACATAAAGATCAGATGACCGGGTGAGAGGTGTGGATGTGGGACTATAGAAGGCAAAATCTCCAATGACTTTTCCTTTGGACTGCTTGTTGCCACATGCTTGTAGAGGGGACTTGTTTGAGTGCTTATTTCGAAGGGCTCGAGTACTTTCCTTTTGAGACCGTTTTTTCCTTGTCTGCTCCCATTTTAGATGGGCTAGTCTTCATTTTAAAATGCCTTGATATTATTTGGCATTGACCCAAACCCACTTCCTAGCTTTGGCGAAAGAGGCAATTTTCACTTGTCCTAAATCATTTGTCTCCACAGGTTTTGAAATTTCTTGTCCCATTGTCATGTTTAAATGCCTTTTAGTCCAACCTGTTCCAAGAAAGATGTAGGTCTATAAAATGCCAAGATTACTTCGCACTACTCCTCGCTATTCAGGTTATCATTTCTCCTTGCTCGCTGCTCACACCAATGGCGACCATGTTGCTCTTTGCTTCAACCACGCTGCTTGCTGCTTTGACCACACACTCAGTAGCTGCTTCAACCAACATAGCCTAACCAAGAATGTTTTAAAATTTAAATACAAGTTACATTGAAAACACTTACATAACTATAGGGAATTGTGAAAATCAATTTTTTGTATTGGTTGGTTTGTTTGGTTTTCCCCTCTCCTCTTTAATCAATGGCCCCTTATCTTGCTATCCTGCACTCATTGCAAGGATTTGTTTATAGTGATATATAATCACCATGATCTACATGTCAACTGGATGGCCCATTTTCCTTATCATCCCACATTATTTAGAAGTAATGTTCTACAATGACATATAAGCCCCAATATATAATATTTATATGTCGATTAGGTGTCCACATAAATATTCATCCTCCTACTAACATAATGGTTGCAAATTAAAGTGTCCATAAGGCTAGCATACACCATGATGCTTATCCCAATGGAGTTGTCCATAGAAATTGGGTGTACATTATTAATGAGGGGGTCCATACATATAGCATATATCATGATCCTTTGATTCAAGAGGATCCTAATGGCTAGAAAATCAAAGTCCTCCAATCTCGACGAAATCAGGACCAAATTGAAGATCTCGTCACAAGGGATCCAACGACACAAACGACGCCTCAATCCAACTTTGTAAGACCAAATTATCATAGTTTGAAGTTTAACAAACCATTCAAAAAAAAAGGGGCCCCATAGACTGCCATATGGCATCCTAATCAGCATGGTAAGTGGGACCCACAGCTGACATGGTAGCAACTCGTTGACCAATTAAATGTGGCATATGATAGCCAACCACCCATAGGCACACATTCCAAACTGAACTAAACATTAAAAAATAGTTATAAAGGGTTAACATATGGTTACAAACTTAACATAAAAATAATTATATAAAAACAAATTTCAAAACCAACGAATTAAAATATATGTGTGTGTGTGTGTGTGTGGTTTTATCACCATATAAACCAAACCTCATATATAAACATTTGTTATATAGTTGTTTAAACCATATGCCATCCACATATTAAACTAAACCTTATATTATACGTGCACCATGTATAAACATTTGTTTTATGGTTGTTTAAACCATGTGCCATTTGTAACAACCTCACATTAAAAGTTCATGTAATAGAGGTTAATAAAGGCAAAATAAGACCAAGGTCATGGGACACGTATTCCAAGTTGAATGTTGGGCAATACATCCTAGTGGGTGTCGTTTTCTGTTTATTTATGGCTAAAGGAAATTGGCAAAAGCATTAGAAAAGACAACAATTGACATTTATTTATGAAAATAAAGGAAAATAAAAGAAAAGAGAAACGAAGGGTCACATATTTGCATGAGAGGAAAATAGAGGAAAATAAAGAAAATAGAGGCCTCAATGATAAAAAGGCTTTTGAGGATCAGTTCACAACCTTTTGTCAGTTCAGTTTTGGAGCTCTCTCTATTCTCTCATATACTTACGCATATAGAGAATTTTTGGAGCACTCTAGCATTAGAGAAAGGAAGGCATATGAAGGACAAGGAAAGCAAAGGACAAGCAAGGAAGGTTAGATCAACAACTTCAACATGAAGATTTTGCAGGGAATAGGTTGCATGTGTGATTTCCTAGGTAAGGTGTGAATGCATGGTACATGCATTTGTTCTTTTGGTTCATTTGTTGTCATTGACATGGGTTTTTCCTAGTTTGACAGTGGTTTCAGCCTTGCCTTGTCATTTTCTGGATAGCCATGGTGTGATGGGATTCATTTATTTGGTTGAGCTTTAGATTGCGAGAAGGTTTTGGAACTGTGTGAGGTGGTCTCAGGAAAATTCCCAAGGGTTGGGGTGGAGGTGGTTTAATCTCTGGGAGGCCCTCGGCAGGTGGCTCGATAAAGGAACATTCCTCAAGGTAACGGTGAAGAAATTATGAAGCATCCAAGCTTATTTGGGCTTCATGATCTCTTAACTGTGTTTGGCGAGATCGGGGTAGTGTGAGGGTAGAGGTGGTTTAATATCTAGGAAGCCCTGGTTGTTTATGTCTTGAGATCCCACATTCATGCTTGGAATATGGAATGAGGGTGGTTGGCTCAAAGAAAGATTTGGTTAAGACCAATCTATGATCGGGTGGTACGTGGAAATCCCTGACTTGGTTGGCTTTTGCATCAGTTAATAAGAGTTATTTTCCTATTTTATTCTATGAAAATTTATACTTGACATTATGATGATTTGATGGTTGTTATGCCATGGTTAATAATCTAGTTATGTGTTGGTTATAAGCATGGATCTGTAATGTGCTCTAGTTATGGCTTTTTTCAGGATTTGATAAGTACTTGATGGTTAATGAATGCATGGGCTAACAAGTGTTATTGAAACTATTATGAGAAGGCATCAGACCATCTTGGTGATTCTCAGATAAGTTTCAGACTCCTATGATCAGATATGCATTCACGACCTACAATTTATATGCACATTATATGTTTGATGAAATGACTATCATGGTTAGGCCTGGTTAGGCCAAGTTGTTGTTCAAAGTTCGTATTTCTAGCATCGTTCTTATGTCATTTATCATTTTGAGAAGTCTCAGGCAGTTCTAAGCAAGGGTCTGGAGGCTGGGCTGGAATTTTGGCTCATATCTCTAGACCACAACACTAAACTAAGCAATTTAGGTCATAACCGCATGGAGCAAGGCTTATGAGTGTGGTTGGAGGTCTTCAACCACATGGAAACAATGTCGAGGGTGTATTTGAGAGTGTAAGTCACTGAAACAAAGTTCCAACTCAAGGATTGACCACCTAGGGTGTTTCTTAAGCTCTTGGGTGATCAGTAGTCCCTGTAGGATGTCATTTTGAGGTAAGTAAGTCTCAGATGTAGGCTCCACTTCCTTAACTGAAGCTAGGAGGTCGATTCATGTCATAGTGGCACTTTGTTTCACATTTACGCAAAGGGCTTGTAAAAGTGGGTAAATGTGGGAGGGGGCATTATAGATTGGTATCAAAGCATGGTTCAAATACCTGGATTAGATGGGATAGATGCATGTCGTTATGCATGCATTGTCATGGTTATGGGTGTTGTGCAGGAGGCCATTGTATGTAGTTAGTGTTATCATGCATGATGTTGATATGAATATGTATATATATGTATCATGCTAATCTGGATTGATTTTACAAATGAAATAGCCTCCCTTAAACTTCACTGAGGTATGTTGATTATTTTTATATTTGGTTATCAGACATGGTATGTTTGCAAGAAGAAGAAGATCAAAGATGACTAGCAAAATGGTGAATTACAGTTTTCATGACTCTCCTTATAGATTAGATGAGGTGTAGAGAGATGAGTACTCTCATAACATAGTAGACACCTTGAGAAGTTTAAAGGTAGATAATGTCATGATCATTCAGTCAAATGAAATACATGTCAGTGCACAGGAAGAACATGCAGAGGTCAATGTAGTGATCCTTCAGAGTTTGTCATATTTGCAAAGACAGGGACATCCACAGATCAATTACGGATAGGACGAAAGGACTAATGGGGCATATGGTAGCAGATCTCATGGTGGGCATAGTTCGAACAGGGATGACACAGTCATAAATGGTAGGTTCTTAGATACACTGGGCAGGAGAGCTAGTAGTTATGGGTTTTATTCTAGTTCTGGTTTAGATAGGTATCATGGTCATCATCGCTATCATCCTTACAAGAGGAGTGACATGGGACACTTGCCAGCTGAGTTCAAGAAATCCAAGCCTCCTACATTCGATGGAGAGTTGAAGAAACTAGAGGATGCAAAAGCACAGTTGCTTGGGATGAAGAAGTTCTTCAAGCTGCATGATTATATAGAGAACATGAAGGCCCAGATAGTTATTTTCAATCTCAAGGGAAAGGCAAACATTTGGTGGGAAGATGTGAAGCGCGTCATAAGCATCAAGAAAGAGGAGTTGAGTTGGCATGAATTCAAGAGACTCTTCAGGAAGAAGTACTTGTCAGAGAGATACTATGATGGTAAGGTTAAAGAGTTCTATGAGTTAAAGATGGGATCTATGATAGACAAGTAATACACAACTAAGTTTCTAGAATTGTTGAGGTATGTCCCTTACCTCAAGGGTTAGAAGACGAAGGTTCAAAGATTTATCAGTGGACTTCCATTAACATTCAAGGATTAGATTGAGTATGATGAGCCTCAGTTATTGGAGGAAGTCATTGGTAAATTGAAGCATTGTTATGAGAAATCGAATTGCAAGACTAAGCTTAAGAGTGATTGGAAAGGGAATGAAAATACCAAAGGAAATTGGCTGCCGAAGCAGGAAAGACCTCATGATGCAGGTTAGAAAGAGGATGTGGTTGTATACAAGAAGTTTAATGCATTTGGGAAGGGACATGGACCTTAGCCTAGAGAGAAAAAAATAGAGGTAGTGGCAGAGAGCCTTTGCAGTGTTGGATTTGTGGAAAGGATCATCACAAAAAGGATTTTATGTTGTATTAGGGTGGCTTACCATAAATTTACAGTGCTCATGAGGTGCAGACAGATGGGGATGTTGGCCAGAGCATTTCACAGATCTATGCAACATTTGATAACAAGTATACAGATCACCAGGCATCCATTATTGAGATGGAAGGTAAGCTTTGTGATCGAGTTGTTTCCATTTTGATTGATCTTTGATCTAATTATAGTTATGTTAATCCTATCCTATTGGATACGTGTGGTTTAAGAAAATAAGTGCATGCAGAGTTTTGGTTGGCGCAGTTGGCTACAAGTACTAAGAAAAGAGTTCATCATTGGATAAGAACTTGTGCATTTGAGATGAATGGTATGCCTACATCAGATCATCTGTATGTGCTTCCTTTGCGTTCATACAATATGCTTCTGGGTGTGGATTGGTTGTACCTTCACAGGACTAAGATAGATTGTTACAAGAAGGCTGTTGAGTTCTTGGATGATGATGGAGAGAACAAAATTTTGTAGGGTAAGAAGAAGCCTACATCAATGAGAATGGTTACAACTATGAAGGTTAAGCACAATTGTAGGAAAGGGCGTGTATTGTTTGTAGTTCATGTTTCCAGTGATTAAGGTAAGGATGTTGAGGATGTGGAAGTCTTAAAGAGGTATCCAGTTTTGCAACAGTTTCAGGATGTATTTCTAGTATATATTTTAGAGTTACCACCTCATAGGGAAGTGGATTTATCTATTGATTTGGTACCAGGAGCGACACCAACATTTAAGGCACCTTATAGGATGAGTGCTCCAGATTTAGTGGAATTGAAGTTATTGTTGACGGAAATGCTTGACAAGGGATACGGTAGGCCAAGTGTATCGCGTTGGGGTGCACTGATGTTTTTTGTGAAAAAGAATGATGGTACTCTTAGGTTGTGTGTTGATTCCTAATAGTTGAAAAAGGTGACGATCAAGAACAGGTACCCATTGTCTCAGATTGATGATTCATTTAATCAATTGAAGGGATCAACAATGTTCTTGAATATTGGTTTGAGATTAGTATATCACCAAGTATGCATCAAAGAAGAGGGCATTTACAAGACCGTTTTCTGGACCATATATGGGCATTATGAGTTTGTTATGGTTCCTTTTAGTTTGACTAATGCCCTAGTTATTTTCATGTGTTTGATGAATAGTGTGTTGTGTCCTTATCTGGACAAGTTTGTGCTAATATTCATTGATGACATATTGATATATTCTAAGAATGAGGAAAAACATGCAAAACACCTAGGCACAATATTGAGATTGTTGATAGAGCCTGATTTGTATGCCAAGCTTAGTAAGCTCAATTTCTTTTAGATAGAAGTTCATTACTTAGGACATGTTGTTTCCAATGAAGGCATAACATTGGACCCGAAAAAAGATCAGAGCTATCATGGAATGGGAAACTCTTAAGAATGTGGATGAAGTCAGATCATTCATGGGTTAACAGGTTATTACAGGTGGTTCATCGGGAACTTCTCACGGATTATCTATCCTATTACATCTTTGTAGAGAAAATGAAATAAGTTTGAATGGATAGAGGAATGTGCAATTGGTTTTGAGTAGTTGAAGCAGATGCTTACAAACGCTCTAGTTCTAAAGATTATAGATCCAGATAAATAATTCATATTATGTACAAATGTTTGCGAGAGAGGACTTGGTGGAATCCTGGTGTAGGAGGGATATGTGGTATGCTACAAGTCAATGAAACTGAATGAACACGAGCAGAATTGTGCCTTGTGATCTTAAGATGGTAGCGATTGTTTATGCATTGAAAATGTGGAGGCATTATCTTCTTGGCATAAGGTTTCTTTTAATGAGTGATCACAGTTGGTTGAGATACTTGTTTAACCAACCTAATCTGAATGTCAGACAAGTTAGATGGTTGACTACGCTTAGTGAGTTTGACTTCTAGATTAGGTACATTAAGGGTAAGGAGAACAAGGTTGCAAATGCTCTTAGTAGGAGAGTAGAAGTAAATCATATAGCAGCTATGAGTTGATATGGGACAATTTTATAGTAGCGGATCTTGTAGGTAGGGAAGCAGGATGACATGTACCAACAACTTAAGCACAAGTTACAACAATAGAGTATGGGTGATTAGGATGTGAATTATCATCTCACAACTATTAGGATATTCCGACACATAGGAAATAATTAAGTACAACTTGGTCTAGTGTATAGTTAGGTAAAGTGTGTTTATTTAGTATGTACTTTTTGTAACTTACAATCCAACGGTCACGATATGTTCTAGACATGAAATGATTCGACGGTTCATTCTCTCTTCGGTATTACCAACACTTTATTCGTGGCTTAACACCTGATTGGTCCATGATCTCTATTTAAAGAGCATGGAGGATCATTTGTTAGGTGACCATACATGAGAGAAGCTTATATAAAAATTCTTTCTTCTACATTAATAAATTCCCTGAAGTGGCCGCGTTGGCTTAGGTCGTGGACTGTTTCCCTCTTTGAGGGTTTTAACCATGTCAACAATAATGGTGTACTGATCTGTGATCTTTTTGTGAGCGGTATTCTTTGGTGTTCTATCTAAGGAACTTTCCCTGTAAATTCCTACATGATATCAGAGCTATTCGAGGGTCGCCGGTACAACTGCATCCGAATGTCGTTTCCTAGATGTACTGTTTCTGACCGCTTTCGGGCCGAGAGGACTTCTCTAATGCGTTAGGAGCATCTGTACTAGTGAGAAATCCCTTTCATTTCACGTGAAAAGGTTTATGGTAGCCCTAGGTACGTCATTTTTAAGATTTGGAGGTATACAACCTTTATTTGCAGTTTTAGTTATTTATCTCTCTGTTTATTTTAGTTTATTTATCTCTCTGTTTTTTATATTATCGGATCTATAGCTTTCATTTTTTACGTATGCTCTTTGCTCTGCGACTCTGTGCGATCTAGGAAACCAAAAACAAAAAGAAATGATTTTTCTCATGCGTATGCTCTCTTAGCGTGATCTTGGAAAATTAGAAACATTGAGGAAAATATTTAGTTTCCGTTCATATCTAGCTTTAAACCGTAAGGCTTGGATACTTTTGCTTGTTTGTTTGGTTTGCGTGAGTTTTTTTTTTGTTTTTAAGCAAAAATGGTTTCTCAAGTAAGCACACTCTCCAAAGCTTCTGTGGGCAAAAAAAAAATCATCTTTTCCAAAAATTACTAACCTTTTAAACTAGCTTACTTGGTCCAAAGTTACTTTATGAAAACAGAGGTCATGGGTTCAAGTCTTTCTTTTTGTTGAGCTATTTTTTAAAAAAACACATGTAGCTTATGTTTTAATTACTTTATGTAAAAATGTTCTCACCCATTATAAAAAGTGAGTCACTTTATATTTTTTTTATTTAAGTTATAATTTAATGGATAGTTCATAAAGTACCATTGTACAAGTGACTTTCACTTATTTATAAAAAAGGGTCAAAAGTAATTTTTTTTTTTTTTTTTAAAGTGAGCTAATTAGATTATGTTTAGAAGGGGGGAGGGGGGTGGTAGCTGGGGCGGAAGGATGGACAAGATTTTTTAAATATAACATTATCACTCGCTTCCTAAGATTCACGTGGTTCACTGACATCTTCAACAACTTTATTCAAAAAGCCATAACTTCTTCATCCAGAAGTCGTTTTTAGAGCTGTTTTTTTTTAATTAGCCTAAAGTTTCGAGATCTTTCCATTGGAACACTGAGTTTCAGCATCTACAACTTTGGTTTATTTTAAAATGGAAGGTCCATGCTTAGATATTCTTGACAACACCAACTACTTCCAATGGTTATTTCTACATTGTGGATTTACTTATAAGTAAAGGTCTTTATAGAACAACCTCAAGCCAAAAGTCTAAACCTAAAGATGAAGATAAGCAAGCCAAATGGGAAAATAAGCAAGAACAAGCATGTGGGTTGGTAGGGATGTCTATTTCTCTAGACCTTAGATTCCATATCGCAGAAATTGATACCCCCGCTGAAGCAATGAAACAACTCAATAAAGTTTTTGGAATTAAAAATAAAATTAGAGTCAATCAACTCGAAAATGAATTTCTTACATTGTACCCCAATAATTTTTCTTCCATTGAAGATTTTTTGTCGAAGTTCAAGACCCTTAGACTTCTCTTGGAAGGTGTTAAGGTTGAGAAAAAAGATGACAACCTTATCTATTCCATTCTTACTAAGTTATGACCAACCTACTTTGTGTTTGTTTCCACCTTCCATTTTACTATAGAAGCATTTATTTCTCAAGGACAAGCCTACGAGTCTTCTTCTTTTGATGCCTTTTGTAATTATTTAATAAGAGAACAAGAAAAACTCTTACACCTTGGTCTTCTTAATACTGGAAACTCTTCTAAGAAAGCCTTAGCAGCCCAATAATAACCAAATTAAAAAAATCCTAAGAAGCAACATCCAAAAAAAATGGTCCTAAACCAAACAAGGTTCCTAAGCAATTTCAGCCTCAAAATGAAAAATCAACTCAACAAAATGATAAGGCAACTAAAAACAAAGGGAAAAAGACTAATAGACATTGCAACTTTTGTAATTGTGATGGCCACTTAGAATCCAAATGCTTTAAGAAGACGGAAGCCTTAGAAGCAACAATGAAGAAGCATAACATCCATTTGGAGCACTCTTCAACTTCAACTTCATCTTCAGGAATAACACTTTTTGCATTTGGTTGTCAAGCATCTTGGTCTGGTTATGCACTAAATGTATCTTCTTCTAATTCTCATGAGTGGCTCATTGATTCTAGAGATTCTTATCACATGGCCAAAAAAAAGCCATGTTTTATTCTTTAAATGATTGTAACACCAAAAATATATATGTTGGTGATGATAGATCTCTTAGTGTTGTAGTGACTGGAACTATTCATCTAGACAATGGTCAATTTAATGATGTATTATGTGTTTCTACCTTATCATGCAACCTTTTATCTGTATATTAGATAACTCATTCAGGTGAAGGTAAAACCATTGAATTTTCACCTCATGATGTTGTAATTAAGGACCTAAGAGATCCTAGACAGATTTAGCTACTTGCATTGCTGATGTTTCTACAAGGTTGTATAAATTTAACAACTTTGGGTCATCAACTCTTCTCTCGGTATTTATTGCTCATAATGATGAAGTGAGCAAGCTTTGGCATGAACGATTTGGTCACTTAAACTATCGCTTCCTTCAAAATCTATGTAAATAAAATATGGTGACAGGTCTTCCTATGGTATCTTGCAGAGATGGTGTTTGTTCCAGATGTGTACTCAGAAAACATCATCAGGATAGTTTTGAAAAATGTGCCTCTTGGCACACCTTAGCCCTTTTACAACTTGTGCATAGTGATTTATGTGGTCCACTTTCAGTTGTTTCATTCTCTAGCTACAAGTATTTCTTAACTTTCATTAATGATTTCTCTAGACGCACATGGATATACTTCTTAAAACTCAAGAGTGAAGTATTTAACATGTTCTTGGCCTTTAAGGCCTTTGTTGAGAAATAATCTGGACATCAAATTCTTAAGCTAAGATCTGATAATGGTAGAGAATATGTTAACAACAAATTCATCAACTTTTGCACCGAGCATGGAATTCAATTGCAACATACTATTCCATATACTCCACACCAAAATGGTGTATCTAAAAGGAATAATCACACCTTAAAGGAAATGACTAACTCTATGCTTCAATTCAAAGGAATTAGTCTTAATTTTTGGGCAGAAGCAAGTAACTATTCAAATTACATAGTAAATCGCACTCATACTAAGGTTTTAAAGAATATCACTCCAAAAGAAACATAGAGCTCAATCCAGATGTAAGTCACTTTCATGTTTTTGGAAGTGAAACATGAGCCCATATTCTAGATGAGAAACATAAAGCCTTAGAACTTAAGAGTGAAAAATGTAGTTTTGTTGGATATTATGAAGATGTCAAAGGATATAGACTTCTTCAACCTAAATCCAAAAATGTTATCATTAGAAGAGATGTAAAATTTGTTGAAAATATATTGGACTACGAGCCTAGTTCCGCGGATGTGCCACCTCTCTCTATCCCTTCTACTTATGAAAATATTTATTCTTCAGATGATGACAGCGAGGATGAAAATATTCCCCCACCTTCTTGGGATTCTCCTTCAGCTCCTCAACTTCCAAAATGGGTTCGTGCTACTCAAGATGTAGCAGGTGCTCT
This sequence comes from Pinus taeda, assembly GCA_000404065.3. Lineage (NCBI taxonomy): Eukaryota > Viridiplantae > Streptophyta > Pinopsida > Pinales > Pinaceae > Pinus > Pinus taeda. Next base: position 88,413 of record APFE030608409.1, on the reverse strand, counting down.
TGCAGGTGATCCTACAGATCAACATCGTACACATTCTCAGTTCGATAGAGCCTCTTATTTACTGGCTCAAGCTTAAGCGAATTATGATCCTGACACCTTTGCAGAAGCTTTAGGCCATCTAGATTGAGACGCATCTATGAATGAATAATATCTTTCATTACTGGAAAATGATACATGGGATTCTATTCCTCTTCCACATCGATGAAAACTTGTTAGATGCAAATGGGTTTACATAACCAAGTTTTATAAACATAAATCTTGTCTTGTTGCTAAGGGTTTTTCACAAGTTGAAGGCATTGACTATATTGAAACCTTCTCCTCTATTGCCAAAATGAACTCTATTTGCCTTGTTCTTTCCCTTGCTGGCTCTTTTAAATGGGAAGTCCATCAGATGGATGCTAAATCCACCTTCTTGCATGGTGACTTGCATGAAAAAATCTATATGGAACAACCTCCTGGCTTTATAGAAACAGACTGTAGCCTTGTATGTTGGCTTAAGAAATCCCTTTATGGTCTCAAGTAAACCCCCTAGGCTTGGTATGCCAAAATGAATAGCTTTCTTTTAGATACTGGCTTTTCTAGGTGTTATTCTGACAATACTGTTTACACCAAGAAAGTGGGTAAGTCTCTTATCATTCTTGTTCTTTATGTCGATGATCTTATCCTTACTGGTAGTGATCCCAACCTTATAAATCATGTGAAGTCTAGCCTTAAAAAGCAGTTTGAAATGACAGATTTAGGACACTTGCATTATTTTCTTGGTCTTCAACTCTTGCAATCCAAAGAAGGTATTTCCCTTTCCCAGTCCAAGTATGTTTGTGATCTTCTGCGCCACTTTCACATGGAAGACTATAAGCCAACCCCTTCTCCCTTTCTATCTGGAGCTAAACTTTTAGTCACTTCTACTTCCCCTAAAGTTGCTGCTACCTTATATTGTCATCTCGTTGGAAAAAAAATGTATCTCACCCATACCCGTCCTGACCTTTCCTTTGTTGTTGGCCTTATTGCTTGGTTTATGCAAAACCCACATGAAAGTCATTGGAAAGCAGCTAAAAGAATACTTCGTTATGTTCAAGGTACAATTCAATTTGGGATTCATTATAGTGCAGAAGAATCTCCTCTATTGGTTGGTTTCACTGATTATGATTAGGCTGGTGACCTTGATGATTGGAAGTCTACTGAAGGTTATGTCTTCACTCTTTGTTCTAGACATATTACATGGGCTTGCAAGAAACAGAGTGTCATTCTCTTTCTTCAGCAAAATCAGAATATCGTGGTGTCGTTAAAGCTAGTAAGGAAGCCCTGTGGCTTCGTCAGATCCTGTCAAAGTTTGGTTTTCAGCAGCAACATTCGACTACACTTTGATGTGATAATCAAAGTGCCATTCAACTATGCAAAGATCTAGTCCAACATCAACTTAACAAACACATTGAACTACACATGCACTTCACCATAAAGCTCATTCATGACCATGTTCTTGAAGTGCAATATTGTTCAATCGATGATCAAGTTGCAAACATCTTTATAAAGGATCTCACAGAGGCGAAGTTTACTAAACTTTGATTTATGGTTGGAGTTCAGGAAGTTGTCACTAAGGGGGGATAGGCTCTAATGCCTCATTCCTTCTCCTATTGTGTCATCTTTGTACATCATTAAATCGTATCCCAAGTTGTTCTTAAGGGGGGGTGTTAGGATATTCTGACACATAGGAAATAATTAAGTACAACTTGGTCTAGTGTATAGTTAGGTAAAGTGTTTTCTTTAGTATGTGCTTTTTGTAACTTACAATCTGATGGTCACGATATGTTCTAGACATGAAGTGAACCAACGATTTATTCTCTCATCGGTATTACCGACACTTGATCTGTGGCTTAACACCCGATTGGTCCATGATCTCTATTTAAAGAGCATGGAGGGTCATTTGTTAGGTGACCGTTCATGAGAGAAGTTTATGTAAATTTTATTTCTTTTACATTAATAAATTGCCTAAAGTGGCCACGTTGGTTTAGGCCGTGGACTGTTTCACTCTTTGAGGGTTTTAACCACATCAAGAATACTAGTGTATTGATCTGTGATCTATTTGTGAGCGGTGTCCTTTGGTGTTCTATCTAAGGAACTTACCCTATAAATTCCTACACAATAGACGGTTTGGTGAGATTTAGGAACAAGATCTATGCCAAATAATAATGAACTTAAGAAGCTTACCTTGAGGTAATTTCATGTCAAACCATATTTAGGTCACATGGGATATCAAAAGACTTTGACAATTGAGAAGAAGTTTTACTATTTGTTGAATCTGAAGAAAGAGGTAGTTGAGTTTGTCCCAAGGTGTTTGGATTGTTAATAGATAAAATCAGAGTGCAAGTATCCAGGAAGTTTATTGCACTCGATTCTGATTCTAGAGTGGAAATGGGAGGACATTTCCATGTATTTCATCACAAGCTTGCCAAAAACATTTAGACATCATGATTTCATTATGGTTGTGGTTGATAGGTTGACCAAGATAGCTCATTTCATTCCAAAAAAGTCTACTAATTTAACTAGTGATATAGCTCAAGTCTTCATCAGAGAGATAGTGAAGTTGCATGGTGCTCCCAAGAAAATTGTATTCAACAGATATGCCAAGCTCACTTCCAGGTTTTGGAAGGAGTTGTTTGCATGTTTGGGTACAAAGTTGGCTTTTAGTACAACCTATCATCCGTATACAAATGGACAAACAGAGAGGCTTAATATGATTATGGAGGATATGTTGAGGATGTATGTTATGCACTAGCAACAAAAGTGGTAATAGTATATTCCACTGGTAGAGTTTGCATACAATAATGGGTATAAACAGTCCTTGGCACTTTATGGGCAGAGTTGTAATACTCCCATCAGTTGGAGTGATCTAGTGAACATAGTACTTGATTGGATTGGACATGTTGACAGAGATGGAACAGGAAATGCAGGTTATCAAGAAGAATCTAAAGGCAACATAGGACAGACAGACAATTTATGTAGATCAACATAGGGCATTCAAGGAGTTTCAAGTTGGGGAGAATGTGTACTTGCGCATCAAGCCCAAGACAAGCTACTTGAAGATTGGATCATGTGCCAAGTTGGAACCTCAGTATTGCGGGCCTTTTAAGATCTTTGAGAGGATTGGATCAATGGCCTACAAACTTGCACTGCCTCCAATAATGAAAGCCCGTGATGTTTTTAATGTTTCATTACTTAAGAGATACGTGAAGGATGTTGATCATGTGATTGAATGATCTATATTGTAGGTGGAACCATAAGGAGAATTATAGCTGAAACCTCATTGCATATTGCAGCGGAAACAACTCATGCTCCAGAACCAAGCAATCAAGCAAGTTAAAGTGTAGTGGAAGCACTTTGGGCATGATGAAGCTACATGGGAGATGGATGATTAGATACGGGTTATGTATCCTTCATTATTTGTTGGTTGAGGCAAAGGAGTTTTGGTATATGTACATATCTATGTATGGTTTTTATTTTAAATACCACGATGAGTTGTGTTATAAAGCTCCAATAAACGGTATGAATGTCATGTTGGTTTTGCTTTTTAGTAGGTTGTTCATTGTAAATATTGCATCGAGCTAAGTTATAAAACTCCATGGGTAGTATGCTTTGGTTTTCAACAATTTTGTTGGTCATAGGTGTCATAGAACATCGAGGATGGTGTTCCCCTAAGTAGGAGGGGTTTATAACGACCCCGAATTAAAATTCATGTAATAAAGGTTAATAAAGGCAAAATAAAACTAAAGTCATGGGACATGTAGTCCAAGTTGAATGTTGGGAAAAACATCATAGCGGGTGTCAGTTATGGTTTATTTATGGTTAAAGGAAATTGGAAAAGGCAAAGAGGCAATAATTGGCATGTATTTATGAAAATAAAAGAAAATAGGAGAAAAGGGAGATGAAAGGTCACAAATTTGCATGAGAGGAAAATTGAAGGAAAATAGAGGAAAATGAAGAAACTAAAGGTCTTAATGAGAAAAAGGCTTCTAAGGATCAGTTCACAACTTTTTGTCAGTTCAGTTTTGGAGCTCTCTGTATTCTCTCATACACTTGCACATATAGAGCATTCTTGGAGGACTCTAGCATTGGAGAAAGGAAGGCAAAGGAAGGACAAGGAAAGCAAAGGACAAGCAAGGAAGGTTGGATCAACAACTTCAGCAAGAAAATTTTGCAGGTAACAGGTTGCATGTGTGATTTCCTAGCTGAGGTGTGAGTGCATGATACTTGGATTTTCTCTTTTGGTTCATTTGTTGTCATTACCATGGGTTTGGCTGGTTTGGAAATGGTTTCAGCCTTGCCTTGCCATTTTCTAGATAGCCATGGTGTGATAGGATTCATTTATCTTTGAATTGGTGGAAGGTTTTGGAACCGGGAGAGGTGGTCTCAAGAAATTTCCCAAGGGTTGGGGTGGAGGTGGTTTAATCTTCGGGAAGCCCTCGACATATGGGTGGAGATAAGAAAATTCCTCAAGGTAATGATGAAGAATTTTTTAGGCATCCAAGTTTGTTTGGGTTTCGTGATCTCTTAACCGGTTTTGGAGAGATCACGGTAGCCTGAGGGTGGAGGTGGTTTAATACTTGGGAAGCATTGGTTGTTTATGTCTTGAGATCCCAAATTCATGCTTGGAATATGGCACATGGGTGATTGGATTAAAGAAAGATTTGGTTAAGGCCAATCTATGGTTGGGTGGTAAGTCCCTGACTTGATTGGCTTTTGCATCAATTAATAAGAATTATTTTCCTATTGAATTCTATGAACATTTATACTTGATATTATGTTGATTCGATAGTTGTTATGTTATTGTTAATAATCTCGTTATATGTTGGTTATAAGCATGGATTTGTAATGTGCTTTAGTTATGGCTTTATTAAGGATTTGATAAGTACTTGATGCTCAATGAAGGCATGGGTTAACAAGTGTTATTGCAGCTATTATGAGAAGGCATCAAACTTTCTTGGTGATGCTCAAATAAGTTTCAGAATCCTATGTCCAGATATGCATTCATGACTTGTAGCTTACATGTTCATTATATGTTTGACGAAATGAATGTTATGTTTAGGCCTGGTTAGGTCATATTCTTGTTCAAGTTTTGTGTGTTTAGCATTGTCCTTATGTCATTGACCATTATGAGAAATCTCATGCAGTTATGGGCATGAGTCTAGAGGTTGCCCTGGAATTGTGGTTTAAATCTCGAGATCGCAGGCACTAAATTGAGCAATTTAGGTCACAATCTCATGGAGCAAGGCTTGTGAGTGCGGTTGGAAGCCTTCAACCACATGCATATTGTGCCAAGGGTGCAGCTGGGAGTCTAGGTCACTGAAACAAAGTTCCATCTCAGGTATTGACCAATTGAGGTGTTTCTTCAACTCCTGGGTGATATGTAGTCCCTGTAGGATGTCAGTTTGGGGCCCATAAATCTAATATGTAGGCCCCACTTCCTTAATTGGAGCTAGGAGGTCATGTCATGTCATAGCGACACTTTGTTTCACATTTACCCCGAGGACTTGTAAAAGCGGGTAACTGTGGGAAGGGGTGAACAATGTAAACTTTGAAACATGAACTATAAACTCAAAATGAGAACTCTGGCCAAAAAAACCCCGTAAAAAAACATAAAAAAACAGTGCTAAAAGCGAAAAATGTTGATGCTAGAATAACACCTTTTTTTTTTTTTTCTTTTTTTTTTTAGGGTAATTTTTAACATGTTTTAAAAATGGTGTTGAAAACCAATTTTTTGTGCAAAAATTGTCTAAAAAACACCCTCAAAACAAAAAGTGTTGATGCTGGAATAACATTATTTTTTTTCGAGGGCAAATTTTCAGCATTTCGAAATAATGACGTAAATATTATTTATTTTATTATATATATATTATATATAATATATATATATATATATATAATATATTATATATATATATATATATATATATAATATATATATATATATTTATTGATAGAATACAAAAAAGTTACATAGTAGCCTGGCCGTAAAGGGTTTCGGTCTTAGTTGGCACACAACCATGAATATTGTCTGAGATTGCCCCTACAAAGGGGAAACCAGTCCATTAAACATCCAAAAATTAACCCATGAGTTTCCTCAATAAACCAGTCTATCAACTAACAACAAAGCCACCCTGAAAAAGAGCAAAACCACCCAGAAAACCACAAATTTTCCTGACTGGACTGCCCAGCCAACAAAAATCCTTGAGGACACATAAGCAAGACAGAAAAAAAACCAGAACTAAGTGAATTGCCACTTGTCGTGAGTGACACGCGGCGCCAGGTCATCCGGAGCCGGTTCCTCCACGATAGGACATGCCCAGTCATTCGGGTTGTCCGCCTCGCCACGTCCCTCAGCCTGACGACCTCCCTCCCTGTTGCCATCTGCATCTTGTGGGCGCGACGTGTTCTCCAGACAGCTGTCCACTACTCGCGTGTCACTAGGAACGCCTGAAGCATCATGCGAGCTGCTAACAATGGCCTTTCCATGTCTTCTATGCTGACCTCCATTACCATTCAACTCTTCAATGTTGTCTTTGTGCCAGCTTGGACCAATGTTGTTCGTCTCCTCCAAGGAAGTAGTCATGGGTATTTGCGGCTCAGGCTCTTCAAAAATGCAGACAGAGACAGTGGCGACTATGATCGGGCAATTCATAGAGCTCTTGAACCGGAACTGCGTCGTGTGGGGGACATGATGAGGAGGCAAAGGGAAGGTAGCAGTGTGCATAGCTTCCTCGTCGCGTCTGGAGCAATGAAGGCAGGCTCTAACTCTACCACTTCTGGTGTTCGGATAATGGCCAACAACACTGAACTGGCGGGGATTCTCAGCTAAGGAGGCAGGCGAAGCCGAATTATGGCTGTGTAAAGCAAAGGAACGGGAGCTACCGCCACGCGTGCCACCACGGCGGCTGCGCATGCGGTGGCGGACCATGGTGGAGGTAGGCGCAGTTGTAGAGTCAGGGGGGGCAGAAGAAGAGATGACAGAGGAATGCTGAGTGGAATTTACAGAGTGCTGAGGAGAATGGTGGAAGCCAGAGTGCTAAGCAGAAGAGAAGAAGTTAGAATGGGAATGGTGGAAGCCATTACCTAAGTCTAGACAGCAAACAAGCCAACATCTGCGTCCCGTGCTGGTTCGCTCAGTCGGTGCTTCCGCTTGCGGAGGGCAGGCATAATGAAACAGAGGAAGAATGATCAGGCGAATCGCCGGAGCCATGGTTATGCAGTGGAGGATGTTGCCTCGGCCAGAGCAGGCATTAAATGTCGCCTGCGAGGTGTCGTGAGGATTAATTAGGTTGTTCTTGGAATGGTTGCAGGGGGCCAAGTGGCCATCTCGCCCACCGTCGCCCCGTATCATAGCCTTGAATGCCTTAATTGCCACCCGCAGCCGGGGAATGACGTAAAAGATTTTATCATAACTACAAAAAAACATTAAAATTAAAAAATTAAAACAATGAAAAATCACAAAAAAAAAAGTTACAAAA
>APFE030608409.1:57827-80091 GCA_000404065.3 Pinus taeda | reverse complement strand
ATTTAATAATTATAATAATAATAATAGCATCTTTTCCTCTCCTCCTTGTTATAAAAATGTCATTAACCTCTTGAGTTCTAATTTTAATCCCTCTGTATTTAGTCTCCTTAATAAAGGGCTTAATTTTTCCCTTGCCCCTAAGAAGATCCCCATCAATGATATTATTTGTAACATTGAGTATGGTATTAGGGATCTTCATGATTATACCAAGGAGGCTATAAGAAAAGATTGTGTTGTCATTCTTAGGAAGGCTAAGCCTCCTAAAAGAAACCTTAGTCGTGATGAATTTCTCACCCTTAAAGCCCCGAGGGAGAACCTCGACATTGTCATTCTAAGAGCGAACAAAGGTGGGGCCATCGTTATTTTAGATAGATCTGACTATATCAACAAAATGATTGACCACCTCTCTAACAATGGCTATTACATAAAGCTTAAAAAGAATCCCTTGAAGTCTATTTCTAAGATTTTAGCAACAACCATCAAGTCGGATCTGTCTCTCAATCCTCTTTCCAAAAATCTCCTTGAAAGCAATCCTGTCCCCCCTAGAATTTATGGCCTTCCTAAGATCCATAAACCTGCCCCCCACAATAGGTGGACCTACTTATCTTCTGGCTAAATTCTTAGCTCTTAAGCTTAATCCCCTAGTGGGTCGCATTGATTCCTTTGTTAAGGACTCTGTATCCTTTGTTAAAGAATGGAGTAATGTGAGGCTGGACCCTGGGGATCTTCTTGTTAGTTTTGACGTCGTCTCCTTATATACCAAAATCCCCATCTAAGAGGCCATTGATGTAATTAATCGGATCACTGACCAAGACACTACCATATTGGTTGGCCTCTGCCTCACCTCGACCTTTTTCAGTTTCCAGGGTGAATTCTATGAGAAAACCTGCGGGGTTGCGATGGGTTCACCTCTTTCCCCTATTGTCGCTAAGTTTTTTATGGAAGATTTTGATACTAGAGCCTAGCCTCGGCTCAATTTCACCCGAAGAAATGGAAAAGGTTTGTTGATGAAACTTGCGTCGTCTAGCCCCATGGCCATGAGAAATTAGACCTGTTTATGAACCACCTGAATTCCCAATCTGAATAGTGGATGGTCTCCTTCCTTTCCTTGACATTATCCTCTCTAGAATGGATGATTGTTCTGTTTATCACCAAATTTTTCACAAAAAAACTCACACGGAACAATATCTTCATGCTAGTTCTCATCATTTCCCTGCTCAGAAATTCAGTGTTCTCAGCACCCTTATTACCTGTGCTCTAAGAATCTCTGATGAAGGCCACCTAGAGCAGGAGAAATCTCATCTCTTTGAGGTTTTGAAGAATAATGGGTATAGCAGAACTCAGAGCCTCAAGGCTTTTCAAAAGCCTGTAAAGGACCAAGAGTTAAAACTACTCATTTTGATTCTATCCCCAAGGTTCATCTCCCATTTATTCAAGGGACCACTGCTAGGTTTTCCCATACCCTTTGGAGGAATAATGTTTCATCTTCGTTCAAAACTCTTAAAACCATTAAAAATTCTTTTAGTTTGGTTAAAGACCCTATAGGCCCAAAGGACATGAAAGGTTTTTACTTCCATGTTCCTGCGGTATTCCATATATTGGAGAAACGGGCCGCTCAATTAACTAGAGGATCCATGAGCACGCTGCAGACATAAGGCATAATCGTTCCCGCTCATCGGCTTTAGCTAAGCATGCGAAGAAATCCAAGCACCATGTCTGTATTGATGATTCCAAAGTCATTGCTAGAGTTGATCATTTCCACCATAGGAAACTTAGGGAGGCCATCGAGATTGAGAGGCATGCCAAAAATCCCAACAGAGATGATGGTTGGAAGCTTCGAAGGAGCTAGATTCTGACCCTCTCCTTATGATTCTCTTGTCTCCTCCTCCCTTCTTCCTTGTTTATTATTCCTTCCTCTCCCCTCTTTTCATCTCTCGATTGGTTATCTTTATTAATTCTCTTGCTTCTTAATTCTTTATATTTTTCTTACTTATATTGTGCTCCTTTGTTTTCCTTAACTATTTTTTTTTCTTAATCCTTTCCTCTCTTTTTATAATTTTATTAGTATTTGATATTTTTATAAACCCTCTATTAATTTTAGAGTATTCTTAACCTCTTTATACCTTTTAGTTTAGTTATTATAACTATGTTTCTTATATTTATTATGATTTAATATTATATCTTAACAACTATTTTTATTTAAAGCTTATTCTTATTACCCTTATTAATTTTCCTAACTATAATATAAATATGGTAAACAATTTACTATATTTTATTAAATAAAAATTAAATTGAATTTATAACTAATAAATATTAAATATTGCCCTTTTTTAGGATCTCTAGCTACCTAATCTCCAACGACTAGTTCTCAACGGCTAGTTTTAACCCTGGACAATGATGTATCCCTACTATTTATTCATGAAGATTGTATGATTTTTTCCACGTTGTCTTGATGATGAACCACATTAGTTGATTCGAGACGTCGACCCAATCCTAAAAATGTGATTAATCTGAAAGACATTTATCTACATTATGGATCACAAAAGTCTCAGATCTAACATAGATAAGTACTACTCATACCTTGCTAAATCCACCAATCAGACTACTAAAACAGATTACTAAAGGAAGGGATTCGATCCATCCCTCTACAAATAGAGGAAGTGAAAGATAGGGAATGATGTAACCATGGCCCCACCAACATAGTACTAAGGCACAAATTGAAGCACAACCATATGTTGATTATATCTAATGTAGAAGTAAAGGAGGGAAAAGTAGTTGAAAATGATGTTTTGTTTTATGCTTGATGTTTTCTTGCTCCTATTTCTATTAGGTTTATTATTGCTACTTTTATTTATCTTAGCAGGTTCCCTCATCTTTTATTTGTCTTCTTTGAGAATATATGTAATAACACGTTCAAGCTATGGGGTCAGTTAATGGTGATCTCACTGACTCAGGTAGGTCATGCCAAACCCTAGTGTCAAACCCTAACATGAAATCCTAATGCCAACCCTTAGTGTCAAACCCTAGTTCCAAACCCACACATCCAATCAGGTAATGGTAATGGTGATCTCATCCGATCAGGTAATGGTAATATTATCATCTTGGGTATCATATCCATCCAAGCTCAGTTATCTCATTTCTTTAGAGAAGATATCATGGCTTATCTTACCAAATCACTAGGGATCATTTCATCTCATCCAATTGCCAAATCGTGAAGGTATAGATTAACTTCGAAAAGTGAATTCGATCGATAATGAATTAACCTAATTTAATTTTCCTCAGAGCTCTTACTTACTGTAGACTAAAGCGTACTAGTTGTTCGATGGACTTCAACGTTGAATTTACCATAGAAAATTTGCCTCGGAGCTCGTACTTTCCGTTTACTAAAACTCGTTGTGGGGTAATCGTTCAGAGCATGCTCATCTTTCCATCTCAGGTATTGTGTTCATCCTAGCTCAGGTATCTCATATCATCCAAATCACTAAGGATCATGCATCTTCATCTGACTTGCGAAGGGTTTTCATTTCTCTAGCGAAGGTCTCATGCTCATCTAATCATCTTAGGTAGAAGTGAATTGAACCATCTCAGATATCATGCCTCTCCATCTACCATCTTAGTTCATGGTCGTATCATTTCAATTCACTAATGAAAATTCCACTTAATTCGCTCAAGTACCCAATCCCTAGGAATGCTAATTACCGATCTTCTAGCTCGATTTTAATAGTAGGCTATTGAAATAATTCCTAATGTAATGGGCTATGGACACCCAAAAATGGGGAATCTATTGACTGGACCTCCAAACTGGCGATACAACGTGTTTTGTCTTTATAACTTGGGATTTTGTTCAATAAAATGATAACCCTTCGATCAAGGAATGGGAGAGCCGGGGAAGGCAGAAGAGGTTCTCAGAGAAATGGTTTGAGGTTGCTCGGTTGACATTCAAATGATGAAAGGTAGAGGATGGTAGGTAATGAGGTGGGGCAGTCGATCAAGAAGGCAATCGAAGATTGATTCCAAGGATAGATAATTTAGTTGGAAGGCAGGCCAAGTCGTTGAATTCTCTCCTTCACTAATTGACTCTTCTGGGAAATATCGATAGGAATGTCATTGTATATGAGCATCTGGTTTACTCTTTTTGTGACATCTTGGGTAGCAATTTCATAAACTCAGATACCTTGACAATCCTAATCATAGATCAACAATGGATAGGGTCTTGTGTAAACTACTTGAGTTACACCATTATGGAAAGACTGTTTAGTGGAGACAATCGAGTACGGTGGGTCTCTAGCTCTAGATCTTGCATCTCCATATATTTTACTTTCAGAGCAATCTCAGTTTTTTATTGGGTCTTCTCTGCCTTCTCTTAATTGTGTGCACACTCTTGCAGACCCTGAGTGTTACTCAGTGGCTCCTCTCCTCCACCTACTCCTATGGCACTTGTGATCTCTCCAACCCCCGTTCTCATTTTCAGCTACTCAGACTGACTAGTCTCCTTTACTTTTATATTTTGTTGAGTGGCAGAAGGGGTGGTATCCTCACCTGTTATGACAGTGCTCTGACCTCCCACCTCATTATTTATTAGAACACTGAGGATATCCTTAACGGACTCCGTTAGATCATCTTGACTAGTAATGATTGAAACATCTGCCTTACCCAGTGATTAATACACCTTCAAGGGATCTTCTATAGGATTACGCAATCCATTCTTGTTTCCAATGTAAGCCAAATCCATCCTCCATGATTGTTTGCGGGGCTTCCAAAGACATCCCCACAACTGGTTTAGTGTCTGCACTCTCTTGACTCGACTAATATGAAAGCTTCATGATCTGAAATGACCATAAACTAAATATTGATGTAGAAGTGATTAGCCATCTAAGAATGGAATGTTAACTAAAAGCATGAAAATCAAGGTAAACTACTTGAACATAACACTTTACGACAACTAATTAAACATAAAATCGATGTATAATAGAAGTGCAAGCAGTAAAAACAGAGCAATACCAGACAACAAGATTGATTATGGAGTTCGTCCTTGATGGACTATGTCTCCAGGTTTGCTTTCAAGACGGGTCACCGTTTTGTTAGGAATGAGAAGAAGGTGTTGATTACACAAAGAAAATACTAGACTGAATATGCACATAGGCACTTTTGATCACTGTCATCAGATAACTCTCTGAACCAGCTTTCCAATGCTACTCATGGTTTCCAATTCCGACTCCTGATGCTATTGAAACACTAAAAACAAAACATCCTCTAACCTCCAGAATCTGCACACAAAACCCCAAAACCACCAATCTATTCTTCAATGAGAAAAACTACCTCTTATAGCCCTGCAAGTACATTGAAACCTCCTCTGACTGAATTAGGGATGAATTTTCTGACTTTAGGGTTCATATGCCCTCGGTCTTGTCATGAAATGACACCTTGGTTCCTTAGGCCATGGTCCTCGAACTAGTTGAAAACAAACTAACAATATGAAACCCAAAAATGACTTTGGTTACCCCGAAACTGCTAGCTGGTAGCTAATTGCGCGGAGGAAAGATGACAACTCATGTGAGCGCTTGCAATAACCCATGGTTTGAATGGCGGTGGTTCCATTGCATGCTGGCCGAAATGGTTAACCGTTGGCGGATAACCCTGCCACTTCACATGGCACAGTTATCTCCTATCCATAACTGTCATCCAAACTACAGAGGCCCATCCTGACTGTGTGGTGATGCTGTTCACATGGCCCCGCTTACTCCTCACAGTTCCTACGCGGTCAAGACAATGGTTAGGCACTGTTATATTGTTTTTATATGTTATTTGTAATGTTTTACATTGTTTACAAAGGTCTGAGGGTGTTTATAACATAGTTTTGAATGTTGTAATGTATTTTTTAATACATAGTTTTTTATAGGTTAGGTTCTTAGGGTTTAGGTATAGGATTTGTTTGTATTAACACATATTTCTTAGGTTTTTGAATGTGATAGGTAAGGATTTAGATCTTTAGGGTTGGATCTAGGATTTTATATTTTACATTAGGTGTCGAAACACCTTTTCCAATCATTGTCACAAAGCGACATAAAACCACATGCTTGTCGTTGACAAACGACGATATTGATCCTTTGCCACGACGACATATCTTGTAATGATGAACGACAAAACACGTCATCGACCAAACCTTGGCGAACTGTCAATGAACTCAAGTCAACAACTAGGCGCTAAACCATCTCCGCTGAATGCCATGAAAACCTATGAATATTACCTGAACAACCTAATCATAACTAACACTGTCGAAACTGAACGACACCCATGAACTGCATGCTGATGATGATACTGAACACTGATGACAACAATTGAATCAATGGATCCTCCCGGATCATTCCTCTCGACTTGAAAGCTTTTGGACCACAAAATTTTGACTAAACAAATAGTTGGTGAGGGTAGAACTCCCTCTCTTTCCACCTTGACCTGACGATGTACCAATACATTCGATCAATCACTTGCAAGTGATGACCCTGATGATGTTGACCATGGCACATTTCAATTCGGTGACTTGTTTCATCCATCTACAATATGCATAACTTGCAATGATGAGTAAACAGCCTGTTATCAACATGGCAATTGAATTCTTGCCATGAAGAATCAACAGTTAGTGATTCAAAAACATCTTTGAAATAGTATTTGTAGAACTTTGTTCAATGCATCTAATGGGTATTAAAAATCTACTTTCCGGAATAACTGAAATATTCAAAGACTCCTTTGATTTTGATTTCATATCAATTACTTGCCTTGATTTACTTTCTTGTTGATTGATTACTAAGTGAGCTTGTTGCACAGAACTCATCTAGTTGTGATGTAAATACCACTACAACTTAGTTTTACTTTGAAAGTATCTAAGTAATTGTTGATTTACTTGAATCACTATTTATTCGTCTATTAACTAATATCTCCATTGACTAAAACTTTCACTTAATGCATTAGTTTTCAAATCATGATAAGGAAACTTTAGATCTACTTTTGAAAATGCTTTGTCATGAAAACTTATAGACTTCCTCTCCACTGGAAAAGAGGCTTCATTACTTTACAAAGCATGAAATGATGATGCATTACCAAAGAAACGTAACATTGAATTTCCCCAATACTGAATTGCACCCCTGAAACTGAAAATAAACATACCATCTGAAACAAGTCTCTGATTAGACTCACATGTACCATTCCCTGCAATACACTGCTGATGATGATAGTTTCTAGAATTCAGCTGAATGAATGAATTGAGAGTCATTCCGTTTTTAAGAATATGTTCATATGACATTAAATGTATCTCATGTTGCTTATCCTATTTATGAATAAGATTTCTTGGAAAAGAATTAACCATGTTGACCAATTGATCTATAAACTGAATCTCGCATCCTGAACAATCATCCTTATGTTGTTCTTTAATAAACACGAGTATATATTTACTTCAACTTATTAACAGCTTAAATTTATTTGTAACAATTAAATCCAAGTTTGATTTGACTTTATGTGCCCTAACAATAAATTCAACCCCTTCTTTCTTTAGGTGATATTTATGTTCCCTTCTGTAAAACACTGCATCTTTATCATAAAGATAAGGACTTCCTAAGACAACTCCACATATGTCTACTGGGACCACATCTAACTCCACTTCATCAATGTACTTAGATGTAATTGCAAATTTTAACCGACACTGCTTTGTGACATGTATCTGAGTTGATTTATTAATCCAACTTGGTAGGGTCTTGGATGATTATGTGTCTCCAATCCCAATTGATTAACTATATGTTCAGATATTAAATTTTCTTGCGATCCACTATCAAACATTGTGTCAATGTTTGTATGCTTAGAAGTTATCCTTATATGGAATAGTTCAACTCTTTTATCCTCATGTGAAGGATTTATGTTTGAAGAAGATACAATAGTTTTCAAACTTGAACCAGTATCAAAAGTTTTACCTGTCGTAACCATGGTGGTTATCCTCCTTTCATCACCTAAATCTGAACCTAGATCCTGCTAAACAGCTGCAATGGCCTTCTTTTCATCCTTCGCCTTAAGGAACTTTTTGGGCTTAAGTTTTGGATGAAGTTTCCAACACTTCAATTCATCATGACTGATTCTCTGGTAATGAGAACAAGTAGGTATTTGCTTTTGAACGATCGCTTATTTCTTTCTCTTCGAAATGTTCTTCCCCTTACTGTCACTGGAATCTTTGGTTTCCAACTCTTTGGATGACTTCGATGAAAACTTGAATGGTATACCACCTGATTCAATATGTATGGCCTGAACACACACCTCATCAAAATCATCAGGATTAAACATCAATAAAGTATGCTGCAAATATGAATGTAAACTGTCGATGTATTTTAACAAAGTTTCATGTGTATCCAATGAAATACCAAGCACCAATGATTTCTTTCTGAACTCCTAAGTAAACTCTTGAACACTCTACTCTTTACCTTGCCTCAGATGCTACCAATCAATAACAGCTTGCTGCATGTATCCTAAAGGATAGAACTGTTTCCTAAGAGCTTTTTAAAACTTAGACCATGAAGAGATGACTTTTCCTTTACGCTTTACATCTATCTGAGTTTTACTTTCCCACCAGATTAAAGTTGTTCCCCCCATTCTAAGTGTAGCTAACTGAATTTTAGTTTTATCGCTAGAAATGTTCTGAATGTGAAAATAAACTTCTAACTGTTTTATCTAGTTATCTAGCTTTCCAGGATTCATTTCACCGTCATAAACAGGTAACTCAAATTTAACATCAAGTTTCAAAAGAGATGTTTTCTTATATTTCTTTTCTGTTTCAGATTCTGCATTGGAAGAAGAAGAATAAGAAGAAGAGGATGATGGAGATGATGGAGGTGAAGGTGGTTTATCAGCCTTGCCTTTACCTTTGTCCTTCTTCAATGTCTTTGAAGAAGTCCTTCTTCAATGTCTTTGAAGAAGAAGCATCTCTCACCTTCTTGTCTTCGTACAATTCTCCCAACATCTGCTGCATAGTTAAGAATTCCTGCTGAAACTGTTCTTCACTCATCTTAGTTTCAATGTTTTCACCCGCATCAGGTCCTGACATGGTTGATTTTTGAACGACACGTCGCTTTCCAATCTCTGGATCGATTTTCTCAAGGATTCCTTCTCCTCGTTGCAACTTTGACCTAGTTAACATTTAATGGCACATTCTACAAACACAACCTGCTTCGATACCAAATTATATGATTTGAAATGACCATAAACTAAATATTGATGTAGAAATGATTATCCATCTAAGAATTGAATGTTAACTGAAATCACGAAAATCGAGGTAAACTGCTTGAACATAACACTTTACGATAGCTGATTAAACATAAAATCGATGCATAACAGAAGTGAAAACAGTAAAAATAGAGCGATACTAGACAGTGAGATTGATTATGGAGTTCGTCCTTGATGGACTACGTCTCTGGGTTTGCTTTCAAGATGGGCGATTATTTTGTTAGGAATGAGAAGAAGGTGTTGATTACACAAAGAAAAGACCAGACTTAAAGTGCACACAGCCACTTTCGATCACTATCATCAGATAGCCCTCTGAACCAGATTTCCAACGCCACTTACGGTTTCCAATTCTGACTCCGGATGCTCCCGAAACACTGAAAACAAAACAACCTCTAACCTCCAGAATCTACATACAAAAACCCAAAATCACCATTCTATTCTTCAATGAGAAAAACTATCTCTTATAGCCCTGTAAGTACAATGGAACCTCCTCTGACTGAATTAGGGATGAATTTGCTAACTTTAGGGTTCATATGCCCTAGGTCTCATGAAATGAAACCTTGGTTCCTTACGCCATGGTCCTCGAATTAGTTGAAAACAAACTAACAATATAAAACCAAAATGACTTTGGTTAACCCCAAAACTGCTAGTTGGCAGCTAATCACGCGGAGGAAAGGTGACAACTCATGTGAGCGCTTGCAATAACCCGCAGTTTGAATGGTGGTGGTTCCGCTGTGTGCTGGCCGAAATAATTAACTGTTGGCGGATAACCCGACCAGTTCACATGGCACAGTTATCTCCTATCTGTAACTGTCATCCAAATTGCAGAGGCCAATCCTGACTGCACGGTGATGCTGTTCACATGGCCCCGCTTACTCCTCAGGGTTCCTGCACAGTCAAGACAACGGTTAGGTGTTGTTATATTGTTTTTATATGTTATTTGTAATGTTTTACATTGTTTACAAAGGTACGAGGGTGTTTATAGCATAGTTTTGAATGTTATAATGTATTTTTTAATACATAGTTTTTGATAGGTTAGGTTCTTAGGGTTTAGGTATAGGATTTGTTTGTATTAACACATATTTATTAGGTTTTTGAATGCGATACGTAAGGATTTAGATCTTTAGGGTTAGATCTAGGGTTTTATATTTTACATTAGGTGTAGAAACACCTTTTCCAATCATTGTCACAAAGCGATAGAAATCCACATGCTTATCATCGACAAACGACGATATTGATCCTTTGCCACGACGACAACCCTGATGACATATCCTACAATGACGAATGAAAAAACACATGTCGTCGACCAAACCTTGGGGAACTATCGATGAAGTCAAGTCAACAACCAGGCGCTAAACCATCTCTACTGAATGCCATGAAAACCTATGAATATTACATGAACAACCTGATCATAACTAACACTGTCGAAATTGAACGACACCCATGAACTGCATGTTGATGATGATATTGAGCACTAATGATGATAATTGAATCAATGGATTCTCCCGGATCACTTCGATGGAAACCTACTTAGCGATGTCACCATCCATTGGTGCTTTGAAGGACTCCAAAATATAGCCACCTAGTCCAAATATCCCATAAATTCCTTACTAGTATAGGTTTCTTAGTATGAAATGGGCTTCTTTAACACATCCAGCATTGATGGTGGATGTGATGACTATCATGTCTCCTCTTCTAGCTCCTAGTCTGAGTCAGATCTGACTGATGTGCCCATCCTTTTCTTCTAAGTAGTTGCTCTGGTCACTAAAGTCTTCATCTGTGGGCCTCTCATTGTCATCTTTGATAGGATATATGTCGTACCCACAATGGTCTTGTACTTCTTCATCCTCACCCATGAACAAACTTCCTTATCATAAATGGATTCGGTAAGGAAATAAGGTAGGGTAGTCACGTGAAGCTTACTAGGTTCCACAACTCTCGGTTGAATGAAGGTTTTATCCCGCGACATACCAAACCAAATTTTTCCAGTCAAACTTGGTCTACATTCATCAAGAATAAAGTATAAAAATTGCATTGGAATTCTACTTTTCTTCCCCGAGTGGAGTAGTTCGAGAGATCTCAAATTCAGTCTACATAGTAGTTCGAGGAGTAACCGTTCTTTAGGGTAGCCATGATCGTAAGTTTGAGAGTCTACATTTCTTCCTTGATCGTAGTTCACATTCATAGAAACATAAGTCTACACAATTGCATTTATTTAGGTTCGATGGACTCGCCCTTAATCAAGTATTTGGAAGTCGTGGAGATGGCTTGAGTTATACTCGCACTCTCGTAATGGATCGTCGATGCTTGTTGCGGCCACATGGTGACCCTTATACTAGTTGCAACAGAAGGCCCATGCCATGGAGGGAGGCAACATCTAGAGTATTGGGGCATGTTTGGAGGTGGATCAAATGGTATGATAACTGGGTGAGGGTGTGTAAGGGAGGAAGTATGCTTGTATGACTAGATAAATTCATGCATACTACAACATTAGTCTAAGTGATAGGGTCTTGGTTGTAGGTGTGGATAGTTTACTATCTAAGCCCACCAAAGATAAACTTAGAGTTCATTAAAGAGTGCTAAATCCATTAGTAGCAATAATTACTTGCTGGGAAAGCACATCTAAAACATGTGTCAAGCACGAGGTCAAGATTTTACCTAACCTTGCTTTTCCTGCTGTTGTTGGATCTACCCATGCCACCTTTTCTTACTGAATTTACCCACTCACTTAGAGGAGTTATCGACTTAGGAATGTGTAGAGTAGCCACTAGTAGTTGTACAACTACCCATCATTGGATGCGTTGTTGGAACTGCCTTCTTGAATTGATTCACTAAAGCTAGAAATTCACAGAAATGACAGAACAATAGGATTGATTCTCTATCTATAGCCAACACTATAGCAAAGATCGTACAACACTGAAGCTGAGATCATGGAACTTCAACCTGATTCTCTCTCTACAACAAGCCCTTCAGAGACACGGGTCAGAACTACTGGATTGATTCTTGACAGCCATAACTGATAAGACACGACTGGATGATCGATTTGACGAGGATGAGTAAGCATGCTCGACCATAAGAGAGAGGACCTTTCGTAGCTTCCCTTACTCCCCATGATCAATTGCTAGATTGCATGACATTGCTGGTCCTCTTACTTATTGCTCACACTCGGGTAGGGTCAACATCGATCGAGGAACTAGGGAAAGCCCATTGGACGAGGGTCAATGGCATCAAATAAACCATAGGGTTGGATAGCCTTAGCTACCTAACAAGTGAAAATCCTAAGTAAAGTGCACCCTTGGCTACTGGATCAAAGTTTCAAGGTCAGAGTCTTAACCCCTTATGGGTCAGATGCCTCGGAAACTGGATAAACCAAATTGTTATTTATTCAAAGCCCGTTTGGAAGCGTAAGTTGTCTCGACTAAAAAGGAGAGGGTGCATAAGCATGGATAGACCACCGCCCCCCATCCAATAAGCATTAGGGAAGGCATGGCTCAATTGTTAAGGAGATGGTTTTATCGCTCGACCAACGGGAGAGGAATCGGGAGATCCCTTGACTGATAAGGAGAAGAATTCTTATGAAAACCCAAACCATAAGGCCCTACGTATACTAGTTTGATTGGGATAAACACTGTTTGAAGCAGGCATCATCATGACATTGATCTTCACCCTATACACCATATCTTACCTAAATCCTAGGCAGATCTTACCCAAATTTGATCATTAATGTAGGACAATACATTCCTTTTATAGTGGATTTTTGGACAAGAAATGCAACATTACTAGTTTGGATGTGGCATGTGCAGTATTAAATGCATGTTCTGATGCTTCCTACCATAGACACATTAATGGTGACATGGCCTTACTCTTTCGCTAGACCACAAAGCCTCCAAGTATAAATTGAAAATGCAGAGACTCCCCTCCAACTACATAGGCACACCCCTTGCTTTGTGATCCATTAACTCTGCAGTTTCCTTGAATCCCACTACGACTTACCTATCACATCCATAGATCCCTAGTTCCTGCCAAAAAATTGACTATAGAGATCTACTATGGTGGAGCACTTTAGCCTATGTGACCGTAGACTTGTGATGATTTTGATTCCTAGGCCTACAAAGTGACATAGAACAAAAATGAAATTGTGAAAGATGAATTGAGATTGCTAAAAATCAAATGCTTAAATTGAAGTTCTACTATGTTATACTAACTCCCCCTGAGAACTAAAGGTGGTTCTCCCAAAGAAACATAGGGTTTAAGGTGTGCACCATTAACCCACCTCTTTTTCAGCCATTGATCCAATCATGCTAGTTGGATTATGCCCTCTCTAGTGATCTATGAAATCTGATACAAACCTTGCCAATGCATTTTGAGCTACCCTGAAGACTTTCAAAACTGACTACCATACAATAGCATTTGATCCTCCTGTCCATATTGATTCCTAATATGAGAATCATGCCATGCCTTATAACACCTTTTTGAAACCATCTGATGGTGTACTACATGAAACCCATGTTCCTCCAATTATACCAACATATCCAATCGATCTTGTAACTACGCCATATCTAACACTCTAACCATAAATTGAAGTTTAGTAAACTTTGCCTCTGTGAGAGCCTTTATAAATATTTCTACAACTTGATCATCCGTTGAACAATATTGCACTTCAAGAACATAGTCATCAATGAGCTTTCTAATGAAGTGCATGTGTAGTTCAATGTGTTTTCTGTGCTAATGTTGGACTAGATCTTTACATAGTTGAATGACACTTTGATTATCACACCAAAGTTTAGTTGGATGCTACTGTTGAAAGCCAAACTCTCACAGGGTCTGACAAAGCCACATGGCTTCCTTACTAGCTTCTATGGTGCTACGATTTGCTGAAGAAAGAGAAATGGCACTTTGTTTCTTGCAAGCCCATGTAATAGGTCTGGAACAAAGAGTGAAGACATAACCGACAGTAGACTTCTGATCATCAGGGTCACCAGCCCAATCAGAATCAATGAATCTGACCAATAGAGGAGACGCCTTTGCACTGTAATGAATCCCAAATTGAATTGTACCTCAAACATAACAAAGTATTCTTTTAGCTGCTTTCCAATGAATTTCATGTGGGTTTTGTATAAACCGAGCAATAAGGCCAACAACAAAGGAAAGGTTAGGACAGGTATGGGTCAGATACAAAAGTTTTCCTACAAGTTGACAATCTAAGGTAGCATGAACTTCAGGGGAAATACAAGTGACTAAAGTTTGGCTCTAGATTGAAAGGGAGAAGGGGATGGCTTATAGTTTTCCATGTGAAAGTGGAGTAGAAGATCACATGCATGCTTGGACTAGGAAAGGGAAATACCTTCCTTGGATTGCAAGACTTGAAGACCAAGAAAATAATGCAAGTGTCATAAGTCTGTCATTTCAAAATTCTTTTTAAGGCTAGAATTAACATGATTTATAAGGTTGGATTACTACCATCAAGGATAAGATCATCAACATTAAGAATAACAATGATAAGAGACTTACCCACTTTATTGGTGTAAACAATATTGTCACAATGACACCTAGAAAAGCCAGTATCTAAAAGAAAGCTATCCATTTTGGCATACCAAGCCCGAGGGGGCTTGCTTGAGACTATAAAGGGATTTCTTAAGCCGACATACAAGGTTGGATTCTGTTTGTATAAACCCAGGAGGTTGTTCCATATAGATTTATTCATGCAAGTCCCCATGCAAGAAGACATATTTAACATCCATCTGATGGTCTTCCCATTTGAAAGAGGCAGTAAGGGAAAGAACAAGGTGGATAGAGTTCATTTTGGAAATAGGGGAGAAGGTTTCAGTGTAGTCAATATCTTCAATTTGTGAAAATCCCTTAGCAGCAAAATCATATTTATGTTTATCAACTTTTCCATCTGGTCTAAACTTGGTTCTATAAACCCATTTCCATCTAACAAGTTTTCTTACCTTTGGAAGAGGAACAAGATCCCATGTATCATTTTCCACAAATGAACGATATTATTCATTCATAGGTGCGTCCCAATCTGGATGGCTCGAAGCTTCTGCAAAGGTGTTAGGATCATAATTCGCTGAAGCTTGAGCCAGTAAAGAAGAGGCTCTATCGAACTAAGAATGTGTACATCGCTGATTTGTAGGATCACCTACAAGAGCACTTGCTGCATCCCGAGTAGCACAGACCCGTTTTGGAAGATGAGGAGCTGAAGGAGGATCCCAAGAAGGTGGGGGAGGATTGTCATCCTCGCTGTGATCATCTGAAGAAGAAATATTTTCAGAAGTAGAAGGGATAGAGAGAGGTGGCACATCCGCCGAACTAGCATTGTAGGCCGATATATTTTCATCAAAATTTACATCTCTTCTAATGATAACATTTTTGGATTTAGGTGAAAGAAGTCTATATTCTTTGACAACTTTAGAATATCCAACAAGAATACATTTTTCACTCTTAGGTTCTAAGGCTTTATGTTTCTCATCGGGAATATGGGCCCATGCTTCACTTCCAAAAACACGAAAGTGACTTACATCTGGTTTAACTGAGCTCCATGCTTCTTCTGGAGTGATATTATTTAAAATCTTAGTAGGAGTATGATTTACTATGTAATTTGCACAGTTAATTGCTTCTACCAAAAAATTAAGACTAAGTCCTTTAGATTGAAGCATACAATTAGCCATTTATTTTAAGGTGCGATTCTTCCTTTCAGCTACACCATTTCGTTGTGGAGTATATGAAATAGTATGTTGCATTTGAATTCCATGCTCAGTGCAAAAGTTGATGAATTTGTTGTTAACATATTATCCGCCATTATCAGATCTTAGCTTAAGAATTTGATGTCCAAATTGTTTCTCAACAAAGGCCTTAAAGGCCAAGAACATGTTAAAGACTTCACTCTTGAGTTTTAAGAAGTATACCCAAGTGCATCTGGAGAAATCATCAATGAAAGTTAAGAAATACTTGTAGTCAGAGAATGAAACAATCGGAAGTGGACCACATAAATCACTGTGCACAAGCTCTAAAGGGGCAGAGGCATGCCAAGAGGCACGTTTTTCAAACCTATCTTGATGATGTTTTCCAAGTACACATCCGGAACAAACAGCATCTCTGCAAGATACCATAGGAAGACCTGTCACCATATTTTCCTTACATAGATTTTAAAGGGATCGATAGTTTAAGTGACCAAATCGCTCATGAAAAAGTTTGGTCACTTCGTCATTATGAGCAACAAAGACCGAGGGAAGAGTTGATGACCCAAAGTTGTTAAACTTATACAACCTTGTGGAATCATCAGCAATGCCAGTAGCTAAAATCTGTTTAGGATCTCTTCAGTCCTTAATTAGAACATCATGAGGTGAAAATTCAAATGTTTTACCTTCACCTAAATGAGTTATCTTATATACAGATAAAAGGTTGCAGGATAAGGTTAGAACACATAATACATCATTAAATTACCATTGTGTAGATGAATAGTTCCAGTCCCTACAACACTAAGAGATCTATCATCACCGACATATATATTTTTGGTGATGATGAGCCCCAGAATTGGGTAACTTATTGGGCTCATTTTGCCTAGTTGTTCTTGAACAATCCACCATTTTTCATAGTTTATGCATGTTTTTTGAGTATGTTTATGTTAGTTGAACGAATGAGGGTGGTCACTTTACCAAGAAGGCTAATACGTGGTTATTTCAGGTTTTTGGACAAATTTTGGAACAAAGCCAAGCAATTATGAGCCAGATGACAGCCAAGCATGAAGGGACAAGGGTGAGGATTTCATAGGAAGGATGTCTCTTGCATTAAATTTCCCTTCTTCGAAATCTCCACCCTCAACTTGGAGCTCAGCAGGCCACCAAAACGAATCCTAAAGGCAGTCGAGCAGCTTGGAGAAAAGTGACTGTTTATTGGCAGTTGGAGCAGCCGAGCCCCTTGAGTTAAGGAGGGCTGCTGAGGCCTCTCGTAGGCATAAACAGGAAGGCTTTCAGCCTTCGTAATTTAATTTTTGGACTGTTGTATTTTGCACTATAGTGCTACTATTTTCTCAGCTCATTTTTGTAGCTGCTGTTGTATAACTTTCTTATGAACATGGCTATTTTTGAGTAATGGAAGGCGAATTTATTTGGCATCAGTTCTGAGTTTCTTTAGAAGCCTGTAGCTCTTGGGGTTGGGCCCAACCCAAGTGCCAAGGCTTCCTTTATGTATTGTTATTTGTTTTTATGTCTTTGCAAAATAATTTCTGTTAAGTAGATCAACATCTTGCTGGTTACATAAGTAATGGTTGATGATTAGATAAGCTTTTTACGTTCAGATTTAGTTGATAGATTAGTAATAGGGAAGATCTCTTGAAAAAGGCCATCAAGCACCTCTGATCTCACCTCTCCCTCAGTGGGATCGTGAGCTGGGACAAAGGTGACATTGCTGCCAACAAAAACACTGTCTTTGCTTCACCATGCAATTAGTAGTGTTGGATTCTTAGTTGTCGAACTTGATATCAGTTTTGATTGCATGCTTAAGGTTATGATTTCTTAGTTGCATAGTTATTTCATCTGATTTCATTGTAATTAAACTTTTGTTCCATTTCTCTGCTGTTATCTAGGTCAGAATAGACTAACATAACTAGGTCTTTGATTTTCCAAGTGTTTGGTTGTCCAGTTTGTAAAACAACTTGCAAAGCACCTATTGTCCTTCTTTATCTGCCCATACTCCATCAACTCCACCTGCTCCATCCTCCACTTAGAACCCTTACCTTACATTTTCCTCATTCGCTTACTTTGCCATGATTCTCATCTTTTTGTGCAACATCGTTTCATCCCTCCTTAAAAAAATCTACCCATCCGCACCACTCCTCAACTCCATCCACCAAGTCCTGAACCTCACCACACCCCTATCTCACCTCCATACTTATTCCTCCACCTTTTTCCCTCCATCAATTCTCCAAAATCCCATTTTTGAACATCCTGTAGAAAATTACAGACATCCTGTAGAAATTCCAGAACATCCTGTAGAACCCCTGCAGACTTCCTGTAGAAGCTCACGAAAGCGGTTTCTTGAAAGCTAAACTCTGTGAAACCTTTAGGAAGGGTGCTAGGGACCCCTTAGGCCCTCTCTGAACCTTCCCAACCTCATGCAAGCATTTTCTCTCACCGATCCACCTCTACATAGTAAAAAACAGTGAAAGCACATGCATGATAAACCTGAGAACTTAATAAAAAATACAAAAAGATGTTTTCTTCGGATAGAAGTAGTTTAGACACATGTATTTTACCTTCCTAGAAGTAATGGCATCTCTTTCAGTAGCTTGCATCCTCTTTTTCGCACCAGTAGGGCTAGCTGGTAAAATTAGGGTTTGCTAGGGTTTGCATTTCCTTTCAACGTTTCAGTTTCTTTCTGCAAGTATATTAGCTTCCCTCGAGTTAGCTTTCGTCCATCAGTTAAAAAGCTTCTTCTCAGAGGTCATAGAAGTTGGCTTAAGCCCCTAACGGACTTGTGCCAGCTGACCAAGTGACAGCTGCGGCAAGAGCTAGTACTTGTGCATACAGCACCGTCGCTTCCAAGTTTGTTACGAACTACCGGGTTGATATAAAGTAAAGAAGGGAGTCCCAGCATTATTGCTGCAATACTGGAGCCCACCATTCTTTTTGGCGCCGTTGCCGGGGAAGTGTCAGAGTATTTGTGATTGCTGCTTTTCTCCTATTTTCTACCACAACCTTCTGCTCAGTAGTTTATTTCATTTCCATCTTGCAATTTCATTTCCGCAAAAATAGACTAGACATTTCCTGCTTTCCTAAACTAGCATTTCAATTCTGCAAGCGTAGAGTAGCATTTCCATTCTGCAAGCATAGAGTAGCATTTCAATTCCACAATTTCAATTTCGCAAGCGTAGCCTAGCATTTCATTCCTGCAATTTCATTTCAGCAAAATAGATTAGTTCTTTCCTGCTTTCATTTCAATTCCACATTTTCATTTCAGCAAGGTAGATTTTAGTTAGTCGCAATTCAATCTATTTTCAGTTTTGCACGTACAAGCAAAAAAAAAAAAACAAAAGCAGCCAAAAATCTTTCATTTCATGCCTCGTAGGAATAGAGACAATACAACAAAATTCCTACCCAACACCCCCACCACATCACTGAGTCACTCTTCTCTCTTCTTTGGTGGTCGTGATCTAGAAGAACCTATAGGTGAACCCCCTGAGATATACGAAGATCCTATAACAAAAGAAGAGCAAGAGAACATTCCTCTTGAGACCATGGCTGAACACAGAAATGGTATAGGAGATAACGAGAGAATAGAAGGTGCCTTTCCCATATAAGAGACCAATGGGGACATGAAAATGAAGAACATAAGTCCCTCAGCCTTACCTCACTTCCATGGATTGACCACTGAAGACCCGGATACCTTCCTGTTTGAGTTTGTTGTCCTTTGTCGAACTTATGAGTATGCCGAAGACGAGCAAAAGTTGAAGCTCTTTCCTTCTACCCTCAAGGATGCAGCACTACGCTGGTTCATGGGGCTATCTGGAAACAATATCACCACTTGGGCTCAGATGCAGCAAGCCTTTAACAACAAATACCGGGACTACTATAGGTCAAAGGAAACAAAGGGAGAGATATTTCAGATGACTATGGGAAATGATGAGTCTTTAGAAGACTACGAGGAAAGGTTCCAGCTTAGTTATAAACGAGCCAGGTGTACACTTGACCCTGAATCTTCGAAGCTGGTTCTGCTCCGAGGAGTCCCCGAAGACCTTCTAGATACCCTTCATTTTCTAGCAAGAGGGGATATCTACCAACTACCTTATGAGGACATAAAGACTATGTTTAGAAACCATTATAGGGCAGCCCGTAAAAGAGGTAGGGGGAATCCACTTTCAACTAGTACCACCTTCTCCAAACATGAGTTTGCTAATCCGATGGAAGACCTCAAAAGTGAGATGAGACAAACCATTGCCATGCAACTTGATACTTTCTGAATTCAACAAAAGAAAGAGGAAGCTGAAAGGGCTTTGGCCATTTTCTGTCCCAGATGTACGAGGAAGCACCCTAAGAACGAGTGTCCATTACACTCAGTAGAGGTGTGCTTCATTTGTGAGGAAGACCACTCCACAAACCAATGCCCAACCTTACCCGGATTTAAAGCCATGTACCTAGGGACCGAGGCAACCACTGAACCTCTCTACTTCCTCAACCAAAGGAGGGCGCATGGGCCCAGACCTTACCAGTAGGGGATGCACGGGACATCCCAAGCTTATTATAGCCCCAATCAATTTGCTCACATACCTTCTTGGGGTCACCCTGCCCATCCTTCATGGTCCGCACCTCCTCCGTGTTCTTATCCATATCAATACCATACTCAACCTCCTGCTCATTCGTTTCCCTCTCATGTCCAGCCACAACCTCAGTGGAATGCACCTTAGCAGGGGTGGAGGCCCCAATACAACTCTCTTCCCACCATTTTGCCTCCACCACCTACTCACCACAACCATTACCTCCTGCTCCTCCAAGACAACCCTAGATGCCTGCCCAACCGAACCTGAACCCCAACAACAGACAGGCCCAACATGTATACATTGGGGAGACAACATGTCCTACCTATGCCGTGGAGATCCAAGAGATCAACCTGCGATCTGGGAAGGTCCTTCCAGATCGCCCACTTCCTTCCCTAGAGGATGAGGAAGAAAAACAGGAAAGTGAACCCAAAGCCATTCCACCCTTTCCTGAGAGACTAACAACAACCACGTAACCAAACCCAGAGGAGACTGAGCTTCTGGGAGAACTTAAGCAGTTGTGTGTGAAAATACCCCTTCTGCAGGCCATAAAAGATTTACCCATATACAACAAATTGATCAAGGAGAAGTATTTCAGGCACCCAGGCAGGGGCAAGAGAGATGCCCAGACTATCAATGTCATAGAACAACTGTCCGATCTGATGTTGGGGAAAGTAATCTGTCCAAAATATTTGGACCCTGGGAGTCCTGTAGTTGATGTCCACATCAATGGCACCATAATCCCCCACACCTTGATTGATCTAGGGGCTACCATTAATGTGATGACCAGGGATACTATGCTTAAACTCAACCTTCAGAATTCCTTCAGGAAGACCTCGACAGTACTGCAGTTAGCAGACCGCTCCACCGTGACTCCCGAAGGGATTGTGGAAGATGTGCTGGTCTCTATTGACTCTTGGGAGTACCCTGCGGACTTCTTGGTCCTTCAGCCAAAAGCAAAACTCACTGGATAACCCCTCATTTTGGGTAGGCCTTGGCTAGCTACTATAGATGCTTACATCAGTTGTTGAGCTAGAAACATGACCATCAAGAATGGGCCTATGTCTAAGCAGCTAGTCCTCTATCCTCCTGCCCAACCTCTGGTAGACCATGACTTACCACTCTAGTTGGAAGAGGGAGATGAGGATGAGGTCTACTTTGCACCTTTGTGCACAATAGAAGCCACCAGGGGAGGCCTTCAAACTGAGGATGACTTGATTGAGAATTTGATTCAAAATCCTCCTCCCGGTGCACTGTGATTAGAAGAGTTGGTGGAAGATACCCAAGCCAGTGCTTTAGTGGACCTCTGTGTGATTGATCCGACCTCTCCTAGAGTTAAGAATGTGGAATTTGGCCCTGAAAGAACCCTAAAGATCAGCTCCTCCTTATCTCCCTCCCAGGAGAAGGAGTTGTGTAGCTTATTGAGCAGCCATTTGGATGCTTTCGCTTGGAGCTATAAGGAGATGAAAGGAGTCCACCCGTCAGTCTGTACCCATCACATCTACATTAAAGAGGATTGTAAACCAGTCAAGCAGCCTCAGAGGAGAATGAATCCAACCCTTAAAGACATCGTCAAAGAATAATTGCAAAAGTTGTTGGATGCAAGATTCATCTACCCCATCTCTGACAGTGAGTGGGTCTCACCTCTAGTGATTGTGCCCAAGAAAAATGGGAAGTGGAGAATCTGTGTAGACTACCGAGAACTTAACAAAGCCACCAAGAAGGACCATTTCCCTTTGCCTTTCATAG